>QANT01007733.1:45990-116437 GCA_003254885.1 Purshia tridentata
AAAAAAAAAAAAAAAAACCCGAAAGGGCTGGGGAATTTGGCGAAGACGAGGAAGAAGTTGAAACCCTAACTCAAGTGGATCTGATCTCATCTATCTAGCAAAGTGAGTAGTAGTACATTCGTTATCTCTTTCTTAACTTAGGTTTACTCATCTCCTATTTGATCTATCTCGTATCAGATAAGTAGTAAAATTATTGCTCACACCATTTGTGTATCTTGTAACATACAGGCACCTTGGTAATGGGAACGCAAAGCCAAATCTTTATTTTATGTCCATGGGAGAAGGCTGTGTTGAATATTTATGGGACATATGAAAAGCTTTAGACCCATTGCGAGCAGTTTTGAAGGTGAAGGTGAAGTGTATGGTGGGTGCAGAGTGGATTTGAATTTTCCCACAGCTGTCATGGATTCTAATGCCATCACGGTCACTTCAATTGTGGAGCCTGATGATGCCATGGAGTTTGAATCTCATGAAGCCGCATATTCATTTTACAAAGCATATGCCAAGTCTGTGGGTTTTGGCACTGCTAAGTTGAGCAGTCGTCGCTCCAGAGCATCCAAGGAGTTCATTGATGCCAAATTTTCATGCATAAGATACGGAAATAAACAACAGTCTGATGATGCCATTAATCCACGACCTTCTCCAAAAATTGGTTGCAAGGCAAGCCTGCATGTCAAGCGCAGGCCAAATGGTAACTGGTATATTTATAGTTTCATAAAGGATCACAACCATGAGCTTTTACCGGCCCAAGCACATTTCTTTCGCAGTCACAGAAATCCAGACCCCCTTAAGAATGATGTTAGAATACGGAGACGGAAGAATTCAGCTGCAGTGTCCAGCCTGTTCAATGCATATCAAAACGTTGATTGTTTAGAGGGTTATTTGAGAAACCAGCATGATAAGGGGCGGAGCTTGGTTTTAGAAGCAGGGGATGCTCAAGTGCTGCTTGAATACTTTATGTGCATGCAGGAAGATAATCCAAAATTCTTCTATGCAGTTGATCTAAATGAAGAGCATCGGTTGAGAAATGTCTTCTGGGTTGATCCCAAAGGAATGGAAGATTATACTAACTTCAGTGATGTTGTTTTCTTTGACACCACATACTTCACAAACAAGTATAAAATCCCATTGGTTCTTTTTATAGGAGTGAACCATCATATTCAGCCCACATTACTTGGCTGTGCATTGATTGCAGATGAGACCGTTTATACTTTTGTGTGGTTAATGCAAACATGGTTTATAGCAATGGGAGAGCAGGCCCCACGAGTGATACTCACTGACCAGAACAACGCCATCAAAGCAGCAATTGCAGCAGTATTTCCAGGCACACGACATTGCTTTTCTTTGTGGCATATAATGGAAAAGGTAAATAGGCAGCTCGACTTTTTGAGCATGTGGCATGATAGTTTTATGGAAAAATTTAATAAATGTATTTTCAAGTCCTGGTCAGAAGAACAATTTGAAAAGAGATGGTGGAAACTTCTTGATAGATATAATCTTAGAGAGGCTGAATGGATTCACTCCTTGTATGAAGATCGTACTCATTGGGTGCCTACTTTCATGAGAGATATCTCCTTTGCTGGGTTGTCTCCAACTTCACGGTCAGAAAGTCTGAACTCTTCATTTGACAAATATGTCCAAGGGGAAACTTCACTGCGAGAGTTTATGGAAAGGTACAGAGTAATTCTTGAAGATAGGTATGAAGAGGAAGCAAAAGCGAATTTTGATGCTTGGCATGAAACACCTGAGTTGAAATCTCCATCACCTTTTGAGAAACAAGTGTCACTTGTGTACACACATGAAGTTTTTAAAAACTTCCAAGTTGAGGTTCTGGGAGCAGCTGCTTGTCATCTGAAGAAGGAAAAGGAAGATGAGACAAACACAACATACAGTGTAAAAGACTTTGAAGACGATCAGAATTATGTTGTGGAGTGGAACGAACCAAAATCAGATATATATTGTTCGTGCCGCTCATTTGAATATAAAGGATATCTCTGTAGACATGCTATTGTTGTTCTCCAAATGTCTGGTATTTTTAGCATCCCTACCAAGTATATTTTGCAGAGATGGACAAATGCTGCTATGAGTAGGCATGCCATTGGAGAAAGATTGGACGAGGTGCAATCTAAGGTCCGTCGTTACAATGATTTATGTCGAAGAGCCATAATATTGGGTGAAGAAGGGTCACTATCTCAAGAGAGTTACAATGTTGCATTATCAGCCATAAAAGAAGCTTTGAAGCAATGTGCGAGTTTGAATAACTCTGTTGAGAACAATGCAAAACCTAATGACTTAGCAATACATGGTGTTTGTGGTGTGGATGACGAGATACTATGCAGCAATACATCTAATGACAAGGTGTCTGATCCTAAAGTGAGTACTGCTAACAAGACTCCTAGAAGAGCCGGGGCTGGGAAGGTGGTGGTAAGGAATGAGAATAATGCAAGTAAGAAAGGAAAGGTATGTTGATGGCTTATACTGTTTTTCTTTTTCTTTTTTCTTTGTTAATTTTTCCTTGAAAAGTGGTTTTGATACATGAATGCGTAAGAAAAAAGTGAAAGTACATTACTCTAGAGTCTTAAGACTAAATTTTGCTTAAATTGCGTAACAGGTACCTCAGCTAGAAGCTATGAGTGTTGGCACCCAAGACTTTCACCAAATGGTATGTCTTGCTTTCATCCTAATACTATTTTTTGTTGTGTATAATTCCTTCCTTGTCTGGTTCAATTTTGATGTAGTGAATTGTATAAAATACATAATAAAGGATATTTCCAAAGGTGGATACTGGATGGACCTCAAAACTGCTGACTTTTAAGATTTTGGTGTTTCCAATCATGAGAAAGTTTATTGTGGCCAAAACAAGAAGGCATGAAATACTGGATCTGATTGGAGGACCATGATCTAATTGCAAATCTTTTTTAGTCATGGATCTCTTACTGCTAGTATCAGTTAGTATAATGTTTGAGGTAAAGCCTGTGAACTTGATGTTGTTTAAACTTTATGTTGTGTGAAATATACGAAACATTTTCATAGATGGAGCATGTAATAGAAGATGAGCAGTAATAGATAGTTTGTTACTTGTGGCAGCAGCAAGTCTCTGAGACAAGGGCGATGCAGATACATAATGTAGTGCCTACACAGTTGCATAATATGGTGCCAAGTATGTTTCAAAATGTTGCATCAACACAGTTGCATAACGAGGATCGTCTCACTCGATGACCCAAACCATAGTGAGTTATATGTATGTATGTAAAGATAGATGAAGTGACTGTAGCATAGGCGGTCGACAATTCCAAGTATGGAAAACTATTTCAATTGTGTAGGATGCCCACCTAAAATGAATCCGGATCCGATTCTCTCTTTAGTTAAAGATTAATTAATTATTTTGAAACCAACGGTGGATTTGAAAATTAAATATATTTATATAAAAGTGAGTGTGCAAGTGTACAAGTTGTAGGTAGAGGGTCGAAGCATCAAGCGGGCCCCCCGAAAAGATGGGCAGAGAGAGGTACAGCTATTTATATACGGGACCGTCGTCCACTCCAGCTAAGTAGTATTCCCAATTGGAAATCCGAAAATGCCAAATTTTTCATCGGGTTCAGAACGGTACCGCATCGGCTACGCCTTCCCACCGAAGAAGGAGCAGAGCTTCATCCAAGCCTCCCTGGTGGAGCATGCCAAGCAAAGAGGGATCGATCTAGTCCCGGTGGACCCTACCAAGGGCGACTTGAGCCACCAAGGCCCCTTCCACTGCATCATCCACAAGCTGTACGGCCATCCCTGGAACCAACAATTGAAGGAATATTCTTCCGCCCACCCGGACACTTTGATTCTCGACCCACCCGACTCCATCGCCCGCCTCCACAACCGGGTCTCCATGCTCGACGTCGTCAACTGCTTCCAGACCACCAATTATCAAGCGGCGGTTCCTAAACAGGTGGTGCTTCAAAACAATCAAAAGGAGGAGGAGGAGGAGGAGTTGGGCGTGCGGTTTCCGGTGATCGCAAAGCCTTTGCTGGCGAATGGCAGCGCCAACTCGCATGAAATGTTTTTGGTTTTTGATAACAACGGGTTGCAGAGGGTGGGCAGACCCGTTGTGGTGCAGGAGTTCGTGAACCACGGCGGGGTGCTGTTCAAGGTCTACGTGGTTGGAAAATTCGTGCAGTGCGTGAAGCGGAGGTCGTTGTTGGACATATCGGAGGAGCGGGTGAGGGCATCGGAAGGGGTGGTGTTACCGTTTTCGCAGATCTCGAATTTGGCAGAGGAGGATGATGCTGATAATGCTGAAATGCCGCCTTTGGAGTTTGTGGAGGAACTGGCCAAGGCGATAAGGCTCGGCCTCCAACTCAATTTCTTCAATTTTGATGTCATCAGAAGATCAGGGGACAACCAATACTATGTCATTGACATCAATTACTTTCCTGGCTATGCAAAACTACCCTCCTACGAGCAAGTTTTGACTGACTTTTTATTGGATCTTCTTCTGCCAAAAGCAGCTGCTGGGAATTAGAATCAAGGAGTTGTTGTCAACTTTCTTTCTTTCACCCTACTACTTATTTTCTAGTACTTGTTTCCTTTTCTTCGGTTGTCTTATATAAATAAGATCTTATTAATGCATCTAATTTCTCTATGTATGGAGATGGAGAACTACAATTGGATTCCTACACCGTTGACCGTCCACGCGTCTGAAGATGTGATTTCGTTTTAGAAATTTAAATAATGGGCCCTGCCCCATGAGCATCTTTTAAGTAAAGGCCTTTTATCAAGTCCTACGATCATCGGATTTGATGCAAACCTTAATAATGGGCCATAGGCCATGGACGGGTGATTCAGACTGAAAAATATTTAAAAATGATGATGTTGTACACTTGTACGTTCTTGTTTGAGACTAATTTTATCAAGTGGAAATATTAAATCCTACCTAATGGCTAACGAAAAGTCTTGGACTTTTTAACCCAAAGGTGGATTAGTTAGAGGTTGATACGATTATTATTAGTTTGTGAGTGTCGACATTAGAGATGTTCGACTTACATACATTACATGACTGGTTTGTTTACATTTAATATTAAGATTTAAATCATCTGCTTTCCTTGTTTTTTTCTTGTTTAAATCTTAACTAAATTCAAACTCTGAAGTTCTATTTCATTTCTAGTACGTAGTTGAGGGGTCTTTTTTCACGTATGTCAATTTCGAGTCCCAAACTCTCAACAACTAACTTTTTCTGTATCACCCACTATTTTGATTATTATTAAAATTATATTTATAGATCATATGAGAATTTATAACTACTTAGTATTAACAAATATAATATAATGCTGTACATTATAAGAAAATATATACACCTCATTTTACATAACTTAAAAGCCAATATGTCATATATATATATATAAAAAATACCGTACTCTAGTATTATACATATAAAAATTTAATCATGGTAAATGAACAACTAAATTATTAATTTGGTATACAATAATAATGGATTATAGTTGGTATTAAACGATCGAGAAAGCGCTAGCAAATTAAGCTAGCTGATCTCCCACGAGATTGGACATGTCAACTGAGCTAGAAGATACCAAGCTGCAGATAAAAAAATTAGAAAAACACATATCATATGAATTTTTTATTTTTAAGTCTCATTTCAAATATCAAAACTACATTACTTTTAATGAAAACCGAATCAAATGATAAGACCATTTTGTATTTCAGTCTAAAAATAAAAAAAGTATAGGATTCGATCTATTTGAATGAAGTTTAATGGTAGACAAATGGATATCGCCAAAAGTACCCATATATATATATATATCTACATTATTATGTGCCGACACAGACAAGCGCATACCGTTGGCAGGCCAAGTCCGGCATGCTGGGCAAGCTGTGTATATATATAAATCACGTACATAGATAGATGGAAAATTAAAAGAAGTATAGAAAAGATATAATTAAATTAATTAGTATGTTTGGGCAAGTTTCGCATGAGGTGGAAGTGAATGTGCCAGCAAGCAATGCCTGGAATCTGTATAGCACACTACGACTCGCAAAGTTTGTAGAAGAGCAAGTCCCTGGTTTGGTTGATAAAGTTGAGCTTCTGGAAGGTGATGGAGGTGTTGGAACTGTCTTCAAGCTTACATATCCTCCAGGTATGCATGTACAGTTGGAAGAATGTGTTAATTAGTTTATTTTTGATTAATTAAATGTATCAGCAGGCACAGGTGGGGATATTATAAGTTATAAAGAGAGGTTTACAAAGATTGATAATGAGAAGCTTGTGAAAGAAGCGGAGGTGTTTGAAGGAGGTTATTTGGATGTTGGATTTACGCTTTATCGGATTCGGTTTGAGGTGATTGAGAAAGGCAGGCATTGCTGTATCATCAAATCTACAATCGAGTATGAGGCTGCTGCCAATATTGATGCTCCTTCCCTTGTCTCCATCGACCCATTAGCCAAAATTGCTGCGGTCGCCAAACAATATCTTGAAATTGAATTGTCAAATTATCAACCCTAGGCCTACCTTGCTAAACAATCCATCCCTTTTCCCTGTACACGTTTCATATATAAATGTGTGTCTGGTTAATTACAATATATAATAAAAACTTTCTCATTTTCTTCCATATATACTCTTGCTAGCTAACTAGGTTTTAAATTACTCATATACGTCCTTACTTAATTAACAAGCTTCTCACATAATTCAAACTTCAATATTAATCTTGAACTACAAATCAAAAGGGCATTTAACTATATACCTTTATATGCATTAACTCAAATAAAATAATAAAAAACCATATACATATACGCATTGGAATCCTGCAAAAAATGTAGGCTTTAGAGAGAAAATAAATTAAATAATATGTATTGATCGATTATGTATTGATCATGCAAGAGATGGGTTGGATCGGATTCTTTGTTTTTCTTTTTTTTACTTAACTTATAAGAGTATTAAACAAAAATGAAATTTGATTCATATATTTTTGAGTATGTATGTGATCTTCATTGACTCATAACCCTTGAATTTATAAAAATTGAATAGTATTAAAATGAGTGAAAATGTGTATCAAATAATTCAAATCCCACAAAAATAAGATGACAAAGAGAAAACGACGTAGCCTTTGAATAGGTAGAAAAATGACTTAATTATCCAGGGGTAATGCCATCGGGTGTATGTACATTAACGTATATATTAGGCATCTTATTTGTTAGAATTGTAGTACTGTAGGCATCTTTTGATGTGAAGATTGACACATATTCGGAGTGAGAGACCTTGTCCTTTTTCATTTTGGCATCATGTGTCGGTAGAATATTCTTAAAAACAAAAACAAAAAAAGAAAAGAAAAGGACGAAAAGATGGGTCGAGTGGTAGCCGGCCAGGTAGATATTATTAATATATATATATATGATATGAATATGATTCCGGAAGGAGAAATGAATATAGAGATTGAAGATGGTTGGGCAAGCATTAGAGCATGAGTTAGAAGTGAAGGTGGGAGCAAACGAAGCATGGGAGCTCTATGGCACACTCCAACTTGCAACACTCGCTCAGCAAACTCTTCCTCATCTCATTCACAAAATTGATGTCCTCCAGGGTGATGGAGGGGTTGGGACTGTTCTCAATATAACATTTGCACCAGGTCAATTCTATGACTGCACCCATTTAATTAATTTACATATGTATATATATATCTCTCAGTTTCATGTTTTATTGTCAAATTAACATTTAATTGCATCACCTTAATCTTAATTGAGTAGGAGAGAGAGAGAGAGAGAGAGATGTGGTTCTAGCTAAGCCAGTTTATTTGTGTGGTCAAAACTCAAAAAGAAGTGCCTGTAGCACATTACTCTTATCTTATCTGGTAGATTGGGTATGGGCTGCGTGTGGAATTTGGTTTGGACGGTTGTCATGCTATTATCTAATGAATTGGGTCTTTAGATTCCAGTCATAATTAATTAGTAAATACTATTAAGATGCAATATATTATATATTATATTCATGAATTTTAATTCTTTTCTATTATTGATTTATGATGATGTGAATTAATATTAAGTAATTAATTAATTGGTTTTTAGGCATAGGAGGGCCTGCTAGTCACAAGGAAAAGTTTACAAAGGTGGATAACGAGAATCGGGTGAAAGAAGTGGAGGTGATTGAAGGTGGATATCTCGAGATGGGACTCAGTCTTTACCGAGTTCGCTTCGAAATCGTTGAGAAAACCTCTGATTCCTCCGTTATCAAATCCTCCATTCAGTACGACGTCAAGGACCAAGAGGCCGCTCTCAACGCTTCTTCATTTGTCTCCATCCAACCATTTGCCAACATTGCTGAGGCCGCAAACACTCTTCTCATCAACAAAGCTAATTAATTTCAAGTAATTATTGAATAAAGATATATATATATATATAATTATGCATGTATGACAGTATATTTAATTTTAATATAATATAATTTATATCCGGCCTGGGTATTTCAGTATTTTGGTATTATGAATTACATAAGGGTCCAGCATGAGGATGTTCGTGGGTTCCACACCGCCGGAAGCAAGAACTTGTAACCCTGGGTTCCGTGGGCATTGAAGGCCCCACCGGATTTGGGGTCCACATGTACCTTTCCGGTGTACCCCGGGAATGCCCCAGTTCCGAACCTCCCCTGGCACGCCGTTGAGGCCTCGATGACCTCGCCTGCTATCCCCGCTTGCGAGAATCCGTCGTTGAATGGGTTCGTCACGGCGGCGGCCAATCCTCCGGCCAAGTTCACCACCATCGCATCAGCGCCGATGTTCCCACTTGGGGGTTGCAGAACCATTCCCTGGGGCCCACCGTCAGCCTTGACGAACGGCCACGCACACGCTCCCGGGCACTCCGTTTCCGGGCTTCCAATGACAATGTAGGGCTGCTTGTTGTCAATGACTCCATGCTCGAAGCATCTTCCCCTGCACAACGATGTCACCGTCACATCCCTGCCGGCCACGATCACGGCAAGAGTGCCGGGTTTGCCAGCGGTGGCCTTAGCCACCAGAGACTTTATGAAGTCAATGGTCAACACCTTCCCAACAGAGTATGAGGCCTCCGTCTGCTGATTCACCACTTGGACTTTGATTGGCGGGGCAACGGGGAGTTTTTTAGCGACGGACTGGTAGCTCTCGACAATATTCCACCAGCTGGAGACCTGAGGCTCAACGTTGGCACCACCGTCAAAGTTGAGAGACTGGAGGAAAGCCCTGATGGTATGCTTCTGGACACGCCCAATAGGACCATAGAATAGAAGTGAAATGTCGATATTACCCTTCAGAAGAGGGCCTCCGTGGAACTCGAAGGAGGGAGGGTGCTTGGTAAAGCCGGAAACCAAAGGCACCAGTACTACTAGTACTAGTAGGGAGACAACCAGACCAGATGATGATGAAAAGGCCATTTTTATTTTTATTTTTAATCGTCTCTCCGTCCCTTCCTTTGCTTACTTGCTGCATCGTATTTATATATACATACCTAACTTATATATAGCCTTAATTATAGCTACCCACTGATTAATCAACCAACGAATCATCCTAACTTACGGAATTAGGACACCACCTACAAGAAGCTATATATATAGTAAGAGACACATGGGCGCGCGCATATTTCTGATTAGAGATGGATTATAGTAAAACAAACAATTTAAAGATAGTTAACAATTGACTTTAATTAGTCCTTTTCCATAACAAGTCCCAGAATAGCCAGGGTATTTAATTCAAGCCTAAAGAAAAAACCTCTTATTAAGTCCTTATAGTTATTTAATTATCCATTAGTTATTGGTTTAATGATATTTCTATCTACTACTTAATACGTGTACAAATTCCAAATCGAAAAAAAACCATTAAATTAAATATCTTTTTATTTTGTTACTTTTTTTCTGGTACGAATGAGGTTAAAGAGGAAGAAGGAATCCGTTAACGTGTGTAAAATACAAACATCTGTATTTATGATTCACTTGATCATGCAGCGGGTAAGTTTTTCTAATTTAATTTGCTCAAGGTTGAAGAATGAGGATGATAACATTTAAAACCAACAAGAGAACAAACACCCAGTTATCTGATCTAGTATAAGTTGTAGAACAAAACACAAGAGGATTTATTACATTACAGCATTACACCATAAGACGTTATTCAATACTACAATGGCTGCTGGGGGTTTTACTTTTACATGATCAACATAATTTCTCTACCCGGTCATCTCCTTCTCCCTTTCCCTCTCTCTTCTCTCTGTCCTCTCTCTGTCTGTTGAAACACCCAAGTACGAGTATAAACAAACAAATCATTATCAAACACACTCATACCCTGTACACTCTGCTGTCAGGTTTCTCCTGCTTTGTGTTGTCGATATAAGGCAATGGGTTTCTTTACATTTAGGCCATTTTGGGACCTTCCTATCTTCATTCTTCCGTAGCCTTGCAAACATTGACTTAAAACCATTCCTCATATGATTCAGCGTCACTGTAACAAGTTCTCTGCAACATAAAATAACCCAATAATTAATAACAATACCTATTATCACTTCAGCAGTACTTGGCAACTGCAAACGGAACTTAAAACAAGGACACATTCACCATTCATAATAACATAATTATTAGTCGGGAACAAACTGTTCAAACCAGACTGTTAGATGCATCTAGCTTTCTGAGCTACTACAATTGATTGCTTAATAAAAGTTCAACTCAAAAACTTGGCACTTCTTAGTTCTTCTTACCAGTCTTCTAATTTATTTATACATTTCAAATGCTTCAAAAGAATCTAAATTCAGGCCTGGCAATCATCTTCATCAAAATATATGACATATCAGAATGAACCAAAATAAAGGATACTGTACTTACAATGGTGAGCAAGGAGATCGACCGCCATTTACATAGTAAACAAACAGATATGAATCATAATGCTGACCGTTGATCAAGTAAAAGCCTGGCAATCTTCTTACACACTTGAATGACATTTTCTTGTACAAAAGGATTGCAGCATGATTGTAAGAAATAACATGCAAGTAAACTGCCCGGCAGGTTGGAATACTTGAGGCATATTTGATGACCTCATGAATAAGTGCAGAAGCTGCAAGTCCAAGAAAGATCAAATATATGGTCACACAGTGAAAGGAAATCCCAGAATTCATATCAAACAAGAGACAAACTCCCACCTATGCCAAGATTTCTGAAAGATTCTACAACTCCCAACGTCAGAATGTAGACTAAGGTCTGATCTGATTTTGATGGGTCGTAATTGAGCAAATCCCCTATCTACAAGGCAATTTTTTTAACAAAAAAAAAAAACAAAAGAGTTAGGGTAACTCACAAAATAAAAAACTATCAGCAAAGCTATTTTTTCATATACATGCAGGAATTAAATCTAGAAATATAGAGGACCCACCTCACTTTCTCTTGCAAGAACAATTCGTGCCGTCACAAATCCAATAAGTTCGTCACTTTGACCATTTGGACGACTTCGATCAACAGCTGCCCATGACACAATATCATGGCCATGGACTACATTTTGAAAAAACTCAGACTCGTACCTGTAGAGAGTAGCAAAATCATTTGGGAAAAGCTATGTCATTGTAACAAAGCATGTATCCATGAGAAAGTATCAAATGAAACTATGTACCTAATAGGAAATAAATCAACATGGATTTGCTCTAAGATCTCAAGGTCAGACGGTTGTATAGGCCTATAGCATATTGTTGGACGATGGGGAAGTTTTGGGTTCACCATTGGGATTATGTGGTCAATCCCCTGCAAATATTTGATATACTTGGAGAGTTTGCACATGAACTTCTCCCTCCATTTATGCCACATCAGCCACAAAGGCCATGCAGTAGTTCCTGCAATCGTAAAAGAAATCACAATTTCGAATAGTTTTCATACTTACAAATATTAGGTTGCTTCAGAATATAAATATAGCTTATTCGCCTGAGCTGTTAGCTGATTCTCTAATACTCCATCTAATTTCAAAGAAAAAATTAAAAAAATAAATATATTCAGGAAACACTTTCCAATTCAAGTACTCATCAAATTCCAAATTTCCATTCTCAATCTCAATTATTCTGCAACTTGAGTAGACTTTCTTGCTTAAAAAATTTAAAACACAATCAGAAATTTTATGTATTTTTCCCAAAGGCAATGCGAGAATAACAAGTTGAGTACATTATGTGGAAGGTAACTGCAAGGACATGGTTTGGCAAGATAAGAAGACACAAGGTATATGAACAGATATGGGAATAGAGGTGAAACACTTTTATTTAAAATATTACCTTGACGGACGCTGTGCTTGACAATGAATGGGACTCTTCAGGCGTGGCCTGCAGGAATCAACTAGAAATGTAAATTTGCCAATAAATAAAAAGTCTCAAGTTTAGACACAAAACCAGAAAGGTTTAGAAGAAGAGTTAATAGACGAGTGTATTTGTGTGTATTCAAACTCAACAGAATAACCAAAAAGTAATACGATACATATGAGTTCGACTGTAAATGACTAATTGCCCAATTGAACTGCCCTGAATTTAAACAGCCTGTAAAAAAGACAGCCAACGAGAGAGAAAGAGCTGGGACCAAATTACACACCCAATCCAATCCAATCCAATCTAATCCAACGCAGCAAGCTCAGTTGTTATAGTGCAACAAATTTCAAACTTAATAGCAAAGTAGAAAGACACACCGGAGAAAATAATTCACATCATACACTAACCAATTAAATTCAAACAACCATGTCTTAATTTCCCCGTAAAGAATATTAATTTGAAAGCAAAACAGAAACCCAGCTGAGAATTAGATCTCAGATGGCTTTACCTTGTTGGGTGCCTGACAATTGAGATAGAGAGCGAGAGAGAGAATTGAATTATTGAAGCGTTGGTTTGGAATCGTTTGGTATGGTTTTGCGCAATGTAAAATGTAAAGTATGCCTTTCTCGGTCGGAATCGCTTCGTTGGGTTTTGGCGCAATGTAGATTTGGAATCTTATTATTATTTCGTGCCACTCAGTTTTCAATCTCTCGTTCTCTTTCTCTTTCTGGGATGAGTAGTCTCAGCTCTCAGGTAAGGTAACATCTAAGACGAAGACTTTCTTTGCATTCTCGGTCTCTCAGGTAATACATATATATATATCGCTTTCTTCTCTGTTTTGTTTTTGGGCCAAAATATCTCACTCACTACAACAACATTTTTTAAAGATGGGCCTTGCCGTCTTGAGTCTTGGGCTGAACAGCTCTCAAACGGGCTTCGCAAAAGAATTTTCAGAGTTTTTATTAGAGGGAAAACTATCAAAATGCTGCCCCCTCCAGGACTCTATTTTTTAATTCATTTTACCCTCTTTTTTTTTTAAATATCGACGGTCATCATACGAATACAAACTAGTAGAGATGCAAAGAATTTCGAATTTATTTTAGAAGAAACAATACAGGTTCTGTTTGCTATGCTGTACGTCTATTTGAGAGGGTTGTAAACCCGACACATATTAACTAAATGTGCATTTAATTGTAGACATCTTTATATATTTACAGACAAAGATAGCAACCACATTAAGTATTCTAGTGCTGAGTCATTTGGCAACAACGGAGCAGACAGCTCAAGTTGAAGTTGCGCAGGGCTCCAAGAGAGGAACTCTTGTAAGTTGCTAGTTGTAAGTAAACACCACCAAGAACGGACTTGTGATGAGATCTTCCTTGAGCATGAACTCAAATTGCGGCAACCACTCATTGCTCAAGCAACCACAATTATAATCACAATTATCAGGATGATTCCAAAAATAACCAACAGCAAACATGTCTGCACGAAAAGATAATTACATCAATTCCTTCTCCAGGGAATATAAAATAAACGAGTAATTAGCAATAGACATGAGTTGAGCTACATAACAAGAATCAAATTATAAAAAATGAAAAATAGGAAAACAACATCCATAAGGTTTACCAGAGATGAATTAGATCTTTGGGTCTTGGATGCTTTCACAAGTTGGGAAGTAGCTTGCACAGTTGCAGCATGGGAGTTGTCAATGTTAGAACCAATATCATCTGAAAAGAAAACATGTTCAGAATCATGCAAACAAGAACACAATGCCTTACAGACAAAGAGAAGTGCTAACCGATTATAGCTCCTTGATCATGGACCAGAACAGCTAGATCTTTGAAAATTTCATTAACCTCACTGATCTGTTGCTGAATTTCTTGGATCCCTTGCTCCCTTTCTTCAATAATGGCTTCATTGAATGCAATCTCATTTTCCGACAGTAAAACCTCTTGTCTGCATATAAACACATATTAGACCTATAATTTACTCATGGATTCCAATTGCATCATATAAAGCACTCAATCTTGAAGGATATAATGAATTTTCAGGCAGATTTTGTGACATGCCTGAACACCAAACTAACAACAAAATCTCAAGAGCTGCCAATTTATGCAAGTTTATTAATTTGCTTACCTTTTTGATTCTAGAAGAAGAGTTTGCCGTTCTGGACTCCTAGATGAACTCATCTCCTGCTCATAGGCAGAATAGCTGCACAATATATGATGAAAGGCGTATATGAATAAAGATGTAATCATTTAGATTAGCTGTTTAGTAAGCACATTCAAGCTAGAGATGGAGAGAGAATTAGAAGGTAGATATATAATAAATTATCGAATTCTCCTGGAAACTACTGGCAGTCGATGATTATAGTTAAGCCATTAAAAATGATTATGTCAACTTAGACGCAAGCTTACAATTAACAGAAACTTCAATGTTTTTCATTTTTATTTTTTTTGTCCTGTGTTCTTTTCTCCAACATCCAACTTACCTGGATGGCAGAACTTCTTTGGGAACAAAAGGAGCATATGTTGTTTCCCTTTCAGCAGCAAGCCTCTGGGCCTTCTGAAATTCTTTAAGAACTGACTGGAAATCCTTTGCAAGCTTAGCATCAGCTATCTTCTTGACAACCTGCAGTTTTAAATGGGACTTTTTACAATCTCCCTCCACTGACTACAAGAAGAAACATAAACTAGATATGCACTTAGAAATTTTTACAGCATATGCACATACACTGACTTCTGCGTGCCGATCAGTTTCACTAGCTTCCTTTAGTTTGGCTGAAGTATCTTTCACCAACTGCCCAATATGTGCCCTTGTCTTATGCCTGCAATTCAAAACCAATTGAAAAGTAACTCGTTTCTTAGCAAGATCATTGTACTTAGAATTTTCAAAAGAAACAAATGGATGCACATATATACAGGCAGTTGCAGTGCAATGTAGGGGGACTTTATAGCAAATATTTGTTATTTACCTACCAAAGAGACCCGCAATTTAGAAAACAGTAAATTTGGATTGAGGATGAAAAAAGAGGTTAGAGCTCTAACCCAATTTAAAATGAGTTAGATCGCCAAGTCTGAAATAGAATTTCAAAAACAGGACCCAGATAGTGAATTAGAAAACTAAGAAATTTAACGAAAACAAAAAGGCACAAAAAAAAAAAGAAAGTAAATGATATAATTGAAAGAAGAGAGAAAAGAAACTGACAGCTTGTCACGGAGTTGAAGGGTGTCTCTAGGGGTGCCGAGGGAATTGACGAGGCGGAAAAAGGAGGAGACGGCGGTGTTGATTTGGAAAATCCCAGCAGACACTGCTTGAGAAGGCTCATATTGAGGATGAAGTTGTTGCTTTTGCTTCAAGTAGAGAGGTTGTCGTTGTTGTTGCGGAGTCGCAGCCTCAAGATCTTGGAAACTCATTCTCGGAATGAAGGAGTGTTTTTGGGTTGGGTGGCTTAAGCAGTTTTCTATGTGGTGTTTGGTGGGTGCCGAGGGAAGTTTCGTTGATTCTGGTTCTTCTGGCGGGTAGGGAAGACAGGGGACCCTTTCAACTTATGCTCTCTTCTCTATTATTTCACGGTCACCTCTACTTCTAAACCTAAAGGTCAAACAATGCGAATCACGATGCCGTTACCGTCTGTCCATGGACTTATCCCTGCTGGGACCCACTGCCTGTCGACGACAACCCAAACTACTACTTTCCAGCTACTCAATAAGCCCAATTTTTAAATTATATTTGACTGCGTTTCTGGCCCAATTACTCATTCTCTCAGAGAACCCGATCCACACCTAAAAAGGCTCAAATCACATCACTCTCATCACCCTCCTCTTAGTTGCCACGCCACGCATCCCAAGTAACCGTCTCTCTGTTTATTTCTTTTCTTTCTTCGTCTTCTTCTTCATCAGAAAGATTAACAATTGTTCTCTGCATCGATGGAGGTGAGTACTCATTCTATTTCCTTTATTAATTTCTTCTATTTTAATAACCATAATCTGTTTGGTGCGTACTTTCATTTCAATTTATTCATCTGCTTGCTTGAACATTGTTTCCAAATAGCAACCAAATGAAAATTGTTTTTGAAAATCTGATCCCGGTCCCTTTCTAATATTTGATCTTGTGGTTCTTTTGTTGAAAGCGTAAAACTCTTTCTTTTGTGATGATTCGTATAGGCTGAATTTGTGTTATGGGAGATTTTAGTAGTGCTAGCTGCATATATGTATTAATTATATATGGGCATTGCCGCCTATATAAAAATTGTTGCCTTCATTTTGTTTCTTTACTTTCATTGGAAGGATGCAGTTGCGCACACTACTGCACTTATGACATATATGATACATAGTGGATGATTCTTTTGTTATTTCTTTAATTGGTACATTTTCATGCATGGTCATTCTCTGAATTTCACATATATGATGTGAAGTCATGTTTGATATGTACGGGTTGAGATGCATCTTTACTGCTCTTTGTTTTCCGTGACAGATAAGGACGGTAAAAGTTAACAATGTCTCCCTAGGGGCAGCGGAGCATGATTTAAAGGAATTCTTTTCTTTCTCTGGTGAAATTGAATATATTGAAATACAAGGGTTGATTTTCTTCTCTCTCTCTTTTCTGGTTACTAATCAAAGATGGGGATGGCTCATAATATTTATAGACTAAGAAAGTTGATTTTTTTTTTTATATTCATTTCAGCGACACTGAGAGGGCTCAGATTGCATATGTTACCTTCAAGGATCACAAAGGGGCAGAAACTTCAGTTCTCCTTTCGGTGGATTCACTTCGATCTCAATGCATTAATTTTGAGTCTTTTTTTTCTTCTTTGCCTTTTGTCCTAGTTGCTTAATTATCTAATGATTGCTCATTTCCTATTGTAACAATTTGATGGTAAATTACATTAAATTCTTGCAACCTCTTGTTTTATTCAAGAGCTTCTTCTATTTTAGTCAATCTCATCTGATAAACTTAATTGTGGATATCTTATAGGGAGCAACAATAGTTGATCAGTCCATTACCATATATCTGGCTCCAGATTACAAGCTGCCAGCTGCTGTGGCTTCAGCACTACCAATCGTCACTGTAATTAATATTATGTTCTGAAGATATTTTCTCATACAATTTATATATAATGGATTGTGATACTGTTGATCGAATTGTTCAGATGTCTCCTCAGCCTCAGGCAACGGATCAAAATGTAAGTGGTGGTGGGGATCCATCTGCTGCTCATTCTGCCCGAACTGCAGAGGATGTTGTGAGCAGTATGTTAGCCAGAGGCTTTATTTTGGGAAAAGATGCAATCAGCAAGGCAAAGGTGTTTGATGAGAAACACCAGCTTACTTCCACAGTGGCTTCCTTGGATCAAAAGATTGGTTTGTCTGAGAAATTGAGTGCAGGCACAACCATGGTAAACGATAAAGTGAGGCTAATGGATGAAAAGTTTCAAGTTTCTGAGAAGACAAAGTCTGCGTTTTCAGCCGCAGAGCAAACGGTGAGCAGTGCTGGATCTGCACTCATGAAGAACCGTTACATATTAAGCGGGGCAACGTGGGTTTCTGGTGCTTTTAATAGGGCTGCCAAGTCAGCAGGTGAAGTGAGCCAGAAGACCAAGGAAAAGGTTTTAGCTGAGCAACAAGATATTAATATTGATGCAAGTAAAGTGGAAGGCAGTACTACTCCTGATCAGTCTCCAAAGCCTGCTACGCCTACTACTATTACTCAAGTTCCCAAGCCTTGATGTTCTCACTTGCTTAAACTTGTGAGATACTAATTCAAGGTATAGTTTTCGATCCAATTCAGCCTTCAATTCAAGATTCTCCAACCAGGCCAGGCACCATCAAAATTATTCACGATTTAATGTTGTACATGGACCGCTTCCTTTTTTTCTATTAGCACTAGCTATTTGCTTAATGAATTTTAATGTCAAGGCATTTTGTAGATGTGATCTATAAAAAAACGTACTCTTGCTTGCATTACAACAACAGAAGACTAATCCATTATCAGCTTTTCACCAATATTCCTTCTAAAGCAATTTTTGCTTAACCAAATTTCACAATGTACGTATAAACACATACACAGATATTTGTTATAGTGGATGAAACTTTAGTCATCTCCTTTTGTCGAAATAAGTTCTAAGTTATAATTCATGGACAAGAGTTGATTAATAAATAAATAAATAAAACATCAATACATATACACGCGCAAACCTTTTTTTTACTAGGAATTATTATAATTACGTGTATCTACTTTTTTTTTTTTGGGGGGGGTTAAGGAGTACGTAACATCAATCTGATATAAATCCAATAAAATATCCAAATACAACGAAAGGGGAACTTTTGCCTTGAAATTAAGTTGCAACTGGATCACACACTTAATTGATATTAAATATTAATAGGGAAATTAAGTAAGAATTAAAATGATTAGAGCTTGAATTGTGGGTGCCAATAGTAAAGATAGCAGGGGAATGTGGATGGTGTGAGTAGGTGCAGAAGAGAATTGGAATACTGGTGAAAATGGAGGTGGAGGTGGTGGAGTTTTGCGTGATCCTGAATGGGGTGAAGTAGTACTGCTAGGTGATGTGTCATCAATCGGTGGAGGTGGTGTATCAGGCGGAGTCTGAGGTGCGGGCGGACAAGACATTCCAGAGAGACAATTACCAGTCACCCTGTAGCAGTAATCATATAACAAATATGAAATTAATTAATAGTTGGAAAACATATGTATATAATAATAATGGGCATGCATCATATATATGATATATGTACGTATTCATAACTTAATTGATATATATCATATATGTATTTATAAATTTATAATTGATATATATTATATATGTATCTAAAATAATCACTTACACAAGTTCCAAGTTCTTGTTTCTTGATAAGGAGGCGGGTATGGTTCCGTTGAATCTATTATTTGACAAATCCCTGCATATATATGGAGGCCGCACAATAAATACGTACATAATCAATATATATATATATATGTTTATGAGTAACCTTTCGAATTAAAAATATATTAATTAATTCAATAATCGAATTAAACTTACAGTCGTTTTAGATTCGGAAAGGAGCCAAAAAAAGCAGGAATAGGACCACTTAAACTATTGTCGTGCAAATCACTGCATATATACGAAAATCGAATTAAGGAAAATCAACAGCAGTACGTACTATATATACCGTACGTAATCTTTATCAATGTTAATTAATAATGGATGAGGTGGGAACTGACATAGTCACAAGGGCATCCATGGAACTAAAATCTGGTAGTGTACCAACGAGACCGAAGCTACTGAGATTCCTGCAGTTGTACAAAATAAGTAAGATTAATAAATTAATATTAGAAATTAAGAGCCTGCAAATTAAGAGGTAGGTGACTAACAGAGCTATAACACGAGGGATTAGGGCTGCGCTACACTGAAGCCATTCCCACTGAAAATGTGAGGGAAGACAGGGGTCACCGGTCCATATAATTAAGACCTCGAATTGCACTTGTAGTAGCACCAATGCTTGCACATCTCTGGCATCAGTTGCAGGGGATAATGGAACATCGCTAACCGTATAAACTTCCAAGGCATTGATGAGAACGGGAAGGGTGGAATCAGAGGTGGGCTTCAAAATGAAGGATGTTGCAGAAGAAGCAGTGATGTTGGTAATGGCCTCTTCCACGACGCCACCAAAAGGTGGAACGATGGGTTTTGAATAAGGCTGGTTGTCCACCAAAACCTGAAAGGACCGCCTGTCGGCCCAAGTCAGTCGAATCACTTCCGAGAAAAACATGGTGATGTAGACAGGGACTTTATAGTCTGGTAGACCGGTGAACAATTGTAAATATTCTATTGTTCTATTGGTGCCGGTGCCGGTGCCGGTGGTTGCATTTTGTAATACAGCTGCTGGAGGATTATCTTCTGCCCCACTTACATCAATGGACTCCGCTTCACCTTTCACCTGAATTGCATTCGAGCCATATGCAGGATACCAAATCCGATCATAAGCGTCGTCCGGATACCTGCAGCACCACCAAAGTACATACATTATACATACGTAGCGTTATAATTTAAATAACTTATTGTATTTACGCATGTCACATGATATAAAATATGTACCTAATCAGTTGTTTTGCACCGAAAGCGTATCTTTCTGTTAAAAACAAGGCACGATCTGAATCAACACGGGCGTACATGGTGGGAGCTAGACTCCG
Organism: Purshia tridentata; assembly: GCA_003254885.1. NCBI lineage: Eukaryota > Viridiplantae > Streptophyta > Magnoliopsida > Rosales > Rosaceae > Purshia > Purshia tridentata. Next base: position 66,460 of record QANT01007733.1, read on the forward strand.
GAATTCAAGTGTGGATATAAAGGGAAATTGGCGAGGCAGGGTTTGAGCAAGACATATGCTGGTGCTGTTTTTCTTCACACTATATATCACCTCAGAAGAAACTATAGTATTGAAATCCGCGGCTGTTATGTTGACGTGTGTCCAGAAGTTGGAATCGAAGTAAAGATCAAAGGTTGGGGGAGAGTTTTTTCCATCGTAATTACCGTAGTAAAAGCCTGCGCGGACTAGAATCTTGTCCCCACTGCTCACAGGTACGGTATAGCAGTTTTTCCTTAAACTTGAGAAAACTCGAAGAGTGCTTATCTCACGAGGCCGCACTGAATATTCCACCTTTTCGGACACTCCGCTTTGCACATACTCATCGTCTCCAACCCACTCTATGGAATTGCTGTCGGCGTAAGAAACCGACGCCCCACAATCGATGCTCAAAAACATTGCACCACATGGTTTTGAGACCCATAATAATACATTAATTACTAGTAACACACTAGTACTGTATGATGTGGGCATGCCTATTCTCATCAACAATATCGATCGCTCGCCAACTCTTAATGTTGGGCTTCTCTTCATTAACATACATGCATACTTATATGTTCGTGCACCAGCTGATCACTCCTAGATCAATTTCATTGGTAATTAAAAGCCCACATTTAGACTTCTTCTTTGTTCTTTTTTTTAAAAGGAATAATTTTACACATTGTATTAGCCGGCTTTATTTATTTATTTATTTTTTATATTACTCATCTCATGCCAATAATAAAATAATTGTTACTTGTCAGCATGTATATGTACATGTATTAACATATTAAAACAGAACTATACGCAACTCAGAGTTGACTTGCTATGTTAAACTTTAACCTTATCTTAAATAGAGTAGTGTAGGATTTTAATTAATTTGGTGTAGAAAGTTGTTAATTTAGCTAAAGTAATTAAATATTAATGTTGACATAACCTAAAAAAAAAATTATTTGCAATGGCAAGTACCTAACGATCGCAAATTACAATATATATTTGTCTTTAGAAAATGTTGAAAAAATAAAAACAATTACAATATATTATTAGAATTAATTTTGTGAATGTATATCCACCATGCATGAATATCTTAATTGTTCATTCTTGTATATAATTGCTTTCATGTGTTGACAATTTTATGTAGAATATTAAATTAATTCACTGTACGAGGAGGAACATTTCAAACTATTAATCCATTCATAATCAGCCCTCTATTAACATCTCAAAATATAAATTTGCAGGGGCAATTGGTTCGTTCAACTCACATAATTATTATCAAGTCTCTAACTTGATGGAATATATACACGTAATAATGACATGGTCATTTCTATATTCATCATGTTTATCGTGAGTTGGTGGCACGTGAAATGACGAAATACCCATATACGTGAGAAGCATGATGATCATCATGTCTTAATTTATTGCATCCAATTGATTGATAGAGTTAGGAATTTGAGTTTGATTTTAACATGATGTAAAAAATATGAGGTACGTAGTCTGATTATCTGCTCTTACTTAGACGATATATTATATGAACTAAAAGTATGAGTTGCCCAACAAATTCTATACTAATAAAGAAGGGAAATAATAAATCCATTCTACTTTCATATAATTAAGACAGTTAAGAGAAATCTAACTGGTATTTTTGGAACTCGCAATAATTTTGATTAATTTGATGCCTGCATTCATCTCCAACAATTATCAAACGCCGCGGATGTGATGGCCGTCACAAACTCGTGAAAATCAATACGGCCATCGCCGTCCGTATCAGCCTCCCCCATCATCCCGATGAGCTCCTCTGCGGTGAGCGCGTGGCCCAACTTGGCCATGGAGTGGGCCAGCTCTGCAGCGCTGATGTAGCCGTCGCCGTCCCTATCAAACATCCTAAACATCTTCTTGAGCTGGTCTTGGCTGTACGGACACTTGGCTCTTATGAGGTCCGGCTCCACCAGCGCCACGAACTCAGAGAACTCCACGAGTCCGTTGAAGTTCCGATCGGCTTTTTGGATGAGAGCCTCCAGCTGGTGAGGGCTTGGCTTCAGCCCCAGCGAGCGCAGCAGAGACCCCAGCTCCAGCTGCGTCAAGCTTCCGTCTTTGTTCCCATCGAACGATCCAAAAATCCCCCGCAGCTCCGCGATCTGCTCATCATCTAACTTTGCCATTTTACCGCCGCCCGCCACGGATTTCTATCCAATTTATCAATTAATCAAATAATTCTGATCGTTGATCCGATTTCCCCTCCATCCATCCGTTCAATCACACCACTCTGCAAATTATATGTATCTGTATGTTGGAGAAACAGTTTCATATATAATTCACAGTTTATACTTTATAGTAACAACTAAATTAATATTATTTGGCTACCTCAAGTTACGGGTATGAGAGATACGTGCATGATGATCGTGATTGATATTAGATATATACAACAGCAAACTTAACCCTCCCTCCCCTAAAGTCTAATCCCAACATCTGAATCACAATTGCCCAAACAACCAATAATTAATTAATTAAATAAATGTCAATGGTTAATTCTTCTTTCTGATTTATAAAAGTTATTGGAGTGGTTAACGTGCGCCGACCTTTCTTTAATTATCCCAGGAGAGGACTGAGGAGTAGGACTGGACTGGTGAGCGCCTCAAAACTTCTCCTTTGACAATTGGTAGTCTAAGGAGAATGAAACTGACCGCTTTCTTTTTCTTTTATTGTCTGGGTCTTTATACTCTTTTGAAATAAATTAGATTTGCTTATAATTAAATCAAAATATTTAAATGAAAATAAAAAGGACAGATTTATTTGTCAAAGTATCAAACAAAAATGTGAGCCAACTCTTGCTAACCATTTTTTGGACCTACCCAACGGAATCTCATCATTCGAATTGTTCAAATTTTAGGTCCCATTCAAATTGAAAATTATTAGTCATTTAATTATTATCACAATTATTTTAATGAGTTATGAAAATTTTTAAAAAGAAAAAGATTTAAAAGTATCATTTAATAATCAAACAAACAACTGCACATATAAGGTTTCCACGAACCTTATGGCCGGCACATTAAGTTAGCTATTATTGAAGCTAATTATAATTTAGAATATATATAAAGTTTCAAATGCTTAAAGTTGTCCCAAAATCAAACCAATTCATCCTAATAAGCAACAGCTAGCCGATAAAATAGCTCGGTTTGGCCGTTCATTTTTTATTTGTAAAGTTCATGAAAGGAAGGACTTGCTTAATAATCATATAATAAATAATAGTAATTAAGACTTCTAATCATTAAAGTCGCTTTGGCCGAGTGGTTAAGGCGTGTGCCTGCTAAGTACATGGGGTTTCCCCGCGAGAGTTCGAATCTCTCAGGCGACGTTTTTATTTTTTTATTTTTTTGGGGCATAGTTTAGTTTCTACTGCCGTACAAATTTATAATACACCGCTCTACTATCATCGAAGTATGAAAATAGATAGATACCGTTGATATTCAATGTTGGAAATCTTAATAAAATTGTATTCCGCAACCTCGCAGCCAGACCGAACATGTAATGTACGTTTTGTTATCTCAGCCATATGTTGATGAGGCATCTGATCATATTTTTAGTTATAGATCAGTTGCTATGTCTGCCTATGATATCAATATGTAATTGTTGGATAAGATGATCATGATATCCTATATTACTGCTATTACATAATCAGAATATCTGAGTCAATGGTTGTTCAGATAGAAGAATAAAATGTGAAATGTGAGTCAAGGTCCCCCTCATAGAACTATAGAATGAATCTTCAAATATGAAATTCGACCCATACTCTTCCAATATGGTTGATGACTTGCAGTTGCAGCGCCCATGGCCCGCATCATTCAACTCATATCCTTGAAACACTCTTATACCCTAATATAACACAAAATAAGCACCATTTTAATCAAGCAACTACAAGAGTTTCAGTCCACCTGTCACATCATCAACCACTTCAATCGGTCCTGCACATGAGTGTTACAATAAATCATTAATGAGAAAATCCAGGTTTAGATAAAGTGAGAAGAGAAAATCAAAAGTTCCATTTGGACTTCTTTTCAGACAATAGGAATTCAATTTGCAACATCATAATCACAAGCTCATAACCAGTCCTACCTAATATCCTATCCGACACAACACAAGGGGCTTGACCTCCTATTCTAAGATGTAGCCAAGGGAGCCCCCCATGAACTTGTTAAGACTTGAACTTTCTTTTATACTTGATGGAAACATTGAATGTGAAGCTAATGAAGAATAGAAACTTACCAAGAATAGCCATCACTGTCCTTGAATCTGGAAGAATATATAGGAACAAATAAGTAACTTTCTATGGTCAACTGGATAAGAAGCTAGTGAAAAATATAAGTTCAAAGACAAATGGGGAACATACATGACTTAAGCAACAATTGAGCTGTTTGAATCAGTATTCAAAATACAAGTAATTGTAATAATTTTTCAGACTGAAAAAAAATGCTTAAAAAGTGACAAAGATGGGTACACAGAACTTGGAAATGCACATTGTACCAACGCTTTGTGCTAAGTTTTCCCAGTTTCTGATGATGGCCATCACTTCTCAGTTAAAATGTTTATAAAGAAAACTATCATTCTACTTTATTCACATTATTTAAATTAACATTCACCAAACCTCAAAATTATCAAAACCATGATTAACCTCGGATATAGAAACTTAAGCAACTCACTTGGTGCAATCTGAGTCCTCCCAGCATCAATTGTAATATGTGTTGGTAGGTTCAGTGACTTTGCCCTCTCCTGTCAACATAAGGATTTCAACATCAACAATTAAACTGCATTCTAAGTGCTTCTATAAAACTTGCAACTTTGCTGAAATTATATATAATTGAATAGAGTACGCAATAAAGAGATGCAAATAATACTGACTTGCAAAACTAGCAAATCTTCTTCACTTTCTATTTTCACAACAACTTTAGGTTGTGCACACATCTCCCACCTGCATATGGACCTAAAATCATTACAGGAAACATAGATAAAAAGGACACAAATAATAAAATCCATATTTTCAAGGGGATAAAAATCAGAGTAGTCTGTGGCCATACTTGTTTAAAGCTTTTGGTGCCCGATGGAGGAGCTTTTTATAGAGACCCAAAGTCGCATGACTAAACAATGAAGGCAAAGATTTGGATGATGATTGGAACAAAATATAATACAATGCCAAAAAAAAAAAAAAACAATAAATTACAACTAACTGAATAATGAAGTATTATTCAAGGAAAAGCATGTTATGATTTCATGAACTAATTCTCAACAGTCAACAAAACACTTAATGTTTGCTTGATTTGAAATTATCTAGGAGGGGACAGAAAAAAGCAACAGCTACCTGCATTGCGCAGCAATTTTCCCTTTACCCATCTTTAGATCATTCCTGACTACCAAAACCTTAAGAAAAGAAAGAAGAAAGTGAATAAGGCAATCCAAGATGGCACATAATAACAGCATTTGAAGTTTGCTATCAGAGATGCAAGTGCAAGTAAGTAAGTAATACCATTTTGAAATCTTGATGAATGTCAGCGAGCTTGTCAATGTCAAGAGGGTCTTTGGGCTTATCCTTCTTCTTATTCTTCTTGGCATTATTATTATTATTATTATGAGTAAGAAGCGCACTTTGCTTAGCTAGTCTTGCTGAGATTAAAATACGAGCAGGAGGGTAACGAGTACCAAAGCAATACCCCAAAGCAAGCCAACCTGCTCCGACTAAAATGGCACCCACCCACCCCAAACCCATCATATCTCTACTCCCTCAACTTCCACCACCACCCACAACCGATTCTCTTACACCTACCTTCCAATCCAATCTCTACTTTAATACAAAAAAAATAAATAGATATTCAAATAATTCATCCTCATATAACATGCTATTAATTTACAGTAGAGTTTTCGTGCAAACAAAGAGGGGTACCTATGAGAATCGATGGTCGAGAGTTGGTAATCTTAGATCGACGGCTGTGAACGCACGCAGCCGGCAGATATGACTGTTTTCCTCTTACTTTTGCAGCGGAGGAGGAGGGTAAGTGCGATATTCGGGTGGGTTGAGTCGGGCGAGTCAACAATTTATCTGATACGGAAAACAAACCCGCTGCTGTGCTGGGCCTTTGTTTGGGCTTACATTAGTTTGTTGTTGGTTAATAAAAGTTTCAAAGTAGCCAAACCATGTAACCTTGGTTGCACGGTCGTTGCACAAATGAGCCAAATCTAAAGTCTAAACAGTACAAAATAACAAGGTGCCATCGTCCATCATCCAACAACTTTGACATTGACCATGAACAAAAAGTCTTCACCGTGTTAGAATGTTCCATTTTCCTCAAAATATAATTTACTTTTGTATTTTGCTTATTGTATATACAAATAGAATATGGAAATTTCAACTTCAAACTTCTCCTAACAAAGTGCACTGTAGTCTCTAAATAGAATAAATAGTATTAGGCTCTCTGTGGCCCTAAATTCCTAATAATATTCAGATTCAATTAGAAGTCGTTCAATCATGTCAAATGAATGCCACCTGACCTCATTAATGGCCATAATCACCTTCTTCTTTCTAATGAGAATGGTATTTTTACGACTGGTAGAGGATGGTATGCTGGTAGAGGATGTGTAAGTAGCTGTTTTACAATTTTGCAAGAGAGAGTTCAATATGGTGGCGCATGCAATTGCTAAGTTAAATTTTAGGAAGAGTTCTCTAGTGATATGGTTGAAATTTTATAAATCATATAAAATGTGAGTATTAGAGCATCTCCAGCAATTTCATAACTCTTTGTTCAAAATTAAATTTAGAAAATGATATAAATCACATCTCAAACTCTTTTTAAAATTTGAAATTTTCTTAAAAGTTCTCTAAATTAAGTTAAATGAGTACGACTCCCCACACCTCCAACAATCAATTTTAAACAAGAAACACACACAAAAAAAAAAAAGGTAACTTTATAATTGAAGAGCCATTCCTAAAATATGACTTTTTTCTATAATTTATTCTCAAATTAGAAAAGATTATAGAGAAATGACTATTCAACCTGATTTGTGAATATTTAAATAACAAAAATTTAGAGAAAAGTTTGAGATGCGCAAATATGAGATCGTAGAGTAAAGTGCACCCCGAAAAATAGTATTACACCACCCAAAATGGTTTGGGGCAAGGAGTGACTTTCACTGCAGTGAAAGGCCTAATAAGGCTAATATTAGTATGTTACTGAAAAAGTACAAATATTATAAAGAAAAGAAAAACACAAAATGAGAAATAATTATAGAGCTAGCCGGTAGCCTAAGTTAACGTACATAATAAGTCTGCAAAAAAAAAAAAGTAAACGTATAAGAGAGAGAAAAGGGTGCCTGCAAATCCAAGGAAGCAGAATAATAGAAAAGAATAGATTTTTATTATTCACTTTATTCAGTCGTTGCTTCGTTGCGCCTGCGCTTTGTCGTCGTCGTCGTCGTCGTCTAAAGCCATTACCCAACCGGGCCAACCCACTACTCGTCAAACAGCTTTTGTTCTGAATTCTCCAAATTTCGAAGGTATTCAATCAACACTCACACAATTTCTTTCTAATCAATATCCGACTTCATTTTTCATTCTTCATAACGATTCTTCATCTGATCGGTTCTCTATACCTGTTTGATTATTGAGAAAGCAAAACAAAAGTCACCAAAGAACAAAAAAAGAAACGAGGAAACTAAATTTTGGATTGTTGACTTGAACTAGGCGTACGAGACGGGTACTACCTTTTTTTCTCAGTAGCCAAACAGTCCCATCTAGGTTCCATCTTCTGCTTTCTCTAGGGTTTTTGAAGATTTTGACTTCTAGGATATCAAGGGTTTCAATAATTTTGGTGTCGGTTATATACACTGCTATATGGAATTTGGTTCCTATATTGTCATCTATTTGTTTGTTAACAAAATTGGGGGACGGAACAGGTTTGGGGGGAAAACGTTCTAGTTTGACTAATTATTGTTGAATTTTCCCTACAGTTTTTATGCTTTCAATTTTTTCCTTTGCTTTATGTTCATTTGGTGTTAAGAAACTTTGGCTTCTTTTGGATGGTTTTAATTTCAAGATCATGAAGAAACAGAATCCAGAATTATGATAAAATTGTTTAATATATCTGTCTTTCTCCTGAGAAAACATAGGAGAAGATTTTTTTTTTCCTATGCCTTTAAAATTTGTTGTAGTTTGGCTTTTAAAATAGAAAGTCATTATTTTTAGTCAACTAGTAAACTTATATAATCTCTTGTTTTGTTGTTGTCTGTATGTTTAAGGCTATGCAAAACTCTTTTGTAACATAATAATGCATCTCTTCAATCTTTAACAGCAACTAATTTTGGCATTAATACATTTTTCAGGAAAAATTTTGTTTAGAGTTAGAGGGATTGCAAAGATGAGTGACAATTTGATGGAGAAAGTGAGTGCTTTTGGTGAACGCCTCAAGATCGAAGGGAGTGAGGTTGGCCGAAAGATGAGCGCTGGCTTGAGCTCAATGAGCTTCAAAGTGAAGGAGCTCTTCCAAGGCCCAAACCAAGCTGATAAGATCGTTGAAGATGCCACATCAGAGGCACTTGACGAGCCTGACTGGGCAATGAATCTTGATATTTGTGACATGATCAATACCGAAAGAGTTAACAGTGTTGAATTGATCCGTGGAATTAAAAAACGGATTATGCTGAAGAGTCCTAGGGTTCAGTACCTTGCTTTAGTACTGCTTGAAACATGTGTTAAGAACTGTGAGAAGGCATTCTCAGAGATAGCAGCTGAGAGAGTTCTGGATGAGATGGTGAAGCTGATTGATGATCCTCAGACTGTTGTTAATAATCGAAACAAGGCTTTGATTCTGATTGAAGCATGGGGGGAATCGACCGGTGAGCTTCGCTATTTGCCTGTTTACGAGGAAACGTACAAGGTACTGTAAAGTTTTGGTGCCTGTTCATATCTTGTACATATTATGTAGCTGCGGACGCTTACACGAACCTGCTTTAGCTTTGAGTTTATTGAATCTTTGAGTTTTACTTGTGTCATATCAATTTTATGCGGCCATATGCTGTGGAATCTTGCTTAAGCTAGCTTACATGGATGAATTTCATATATGGCGTAGCATTATAAAGGAGGTCTGAAACTCTGAAGTTTCATTGTTTTGGATCCTCTTTGAGTTAACATCACCAAGGGAAGTGAAACTACACTACAAACTTTGACCCAAGGTTCCCTGAGCCACGATTACAGCTCATTTTGATAAATTCTAGGGAACACACAATTTAGCCATGGTACTTAAGAGAACATAAATAAAATTACATTGCCAGCTCACCTGTGCAAAGGAACACAATACTAGGATTGAGTAAGAACTTGAGTTAACTCGCAGAGGATCCTGTTCAGGCCTGAAATTGAAAGTATACCATATTTCAGAGTTTTTGTGGCCTTTATGCTAGCGTTTTCCCCAACTTTTTTCTTTTGTAGCCTCCATCACAAGGTTCGGTGTAATGCAGTTGTTGACTCTATATTGCTGATGTTTGAAGTTGCCGTTTCATGCTATTTATACTTTTATGCTTGGACCATTTCTATTTCAGAGTTTAAAATCAAGGGGTATTCGGTTCCCTGGTCGTGACAATGAGAGTTTGGCACCAATTTTCACTCCCCCTCGTTCAGCTTCAGCTTTAGAGTCAGATGCTGGTCATTCCCAGCAGATTCCACGTGATATTCCTGTACAAAGCTTTACTGCGGAACAAACAAAGGAAGCATTTGACGTTGCAAGAAACAGTATTGAGCTTCTTACTACTGTTTTTTCTTCTTCACCACAACAAGATGCCTTGGAGGTAATTTTTTCTTGTTTTGTCACTTGCATATTCTATTTGAATCCTGATATTAAATTTATAATATATGGAATTTCCATAACTACTTATTGTGAGATGCATGGAACTTTCTTTCCTGTGATATCTAAAGCTCAATATACTTTTTCTTATGGGGGCTAGACAACTTTTAGGGGCGCCACTTGCACTCAATCCTAAAACGGGCCCTTGGAAATAGGCGGATTTGCCACTGGGCTGTTCCACAGGGACATGTACATGAATGAACTTGTAAATTTATAGCAGTTTTTCACATTGGGATATTTTTATGGAATGCATTGCAATGTCACATCTGTCGGGTTAAATATCGAGCTGTTAACCATCAAGAGCTTGCTGCTTTGGTTTTTCTGCATTCATTGTTTTGAATGAAATTGTGGGACCAATTGCCTTCTGGGCTTCAGTCTAGAGCCCAGTGGCATTGGTTGACCTTAAAACAAATGTATGCCATGGAGACAGCCGTGCAAAGTTGATTGTACTCTAGTACAGGGTCAGCCCAAAAAGGAATAAGAAATCCTGATGCAATTACAAGGTTGTATGAGATCAGATGTTCTCTCATGCGATGTGCTTGCATACTACATTTCATTTGACACCGTTATAATAAAGTTTTGTTAGTCTATGCCTTGAGGATGGACAGTATCTGCATTTTGCACTTTGAGAACTCTAAATCTTTGGCATGCTACATATTTTTGTTCCAGAGTAACTAGTTATCTATATTTTTAAACTAAGAACTAAATCTGTTGCTAGCAAAAGTGATATGGATTAAATGTTCTTGTCCCATTGGCAGGATGACTTGACAACCACACTTGTACAACAGTGCCGTCATTGTCTATCCACTGTCCAGAGAATTATAGAGACGGCCGGAGAGAATGAGGCCTTGCTGTTTGAAGCGTTGAATGTGAATGATGAGATCCATAAAGTTCTAACCAAGTATGAACAACTGGCTAAGCCTTCGGTTGTTACAGCTGAGCCTGAACCTGCAATGATACCAGTTTCTGCTGAGCCTGATGAATCACCAAGTCATGCAAAAGAGGATTCCTTGATTAGAAAGCCAGCTGCTTCTCGAGGTGGTGCTCATGCAGGGAGCAATGATGACATGATGGATGATCTTGATGAGATGATATTTGGCAAGAAAGGTGGAGGTTCATCTGAAGGAGGCCAAGATCCAAAGAAGCAGCAGCCACCGTCAAAGGATGATCTGATAAGCTTTTGAGCTGATCTAGACTTGTACTTGGCAGGAGAACTGTGGTGGTGTCAATACCAGGCTATTTAGATGTTGAATGTTGGAGACGATGAAGTTTGATTTTTAAAGATATCTCATCTTCATGAACGTTATAAATTTTATTTTCTTTTATTTTCTTTTTTTTTTAGTACATCGACCATTGTTTCTGCACATTTTGTGTAAGTAATTCTTGTTAAATTTGGATGCATAGTCACCTGATGGAGTTATATACGTATCTATATTTGAAGTATAGTGTGGTGTATGTTCCGTGACAGTGTGACACTGACACGGGTACTTGGAACTTGCCAAGTTTGTTGGCTGGTAATCTGAATAGTTTCTGTGTCACTCATTTCCCTTTTCAAAATTAATAAACGTTTTTGTGCAGAAAACCGATAAAGACTCCCATATTTTGCTCTCTTAATCAGGATTATTTTTGTACCTCTCAATTAGAAATTAGAATAACTTTATTTATTCAGTGTCAGTCACTAACCTGTAGTCTTGTGGTGTGTACGAGTAAGTGCAAGTCGGCATTCATTCTTGCAAGTTGTGGATAAATAAAACATAAACTAAACAACACATTAGTTGGTAAATGGTAATTAGTATAGTGACTGATATAAGAATTGAGATAGAGAAAATAACAGGCTCACGGCAGAACCAGTGATGGGAAGCACAACTACAGTCCCACTTGGAGATTTTGTGTGAGTGAGTCTGAGAAACACACAACACAAAGAAACGACAATGGCTGGAAAGCTAAGCACAAGATCCAAATCCCCTCTTCTTCTGTTTTCCCTGGTTCTCGTCGCCCTCTCCCTCCTCTTCTTCCTCTTCTCCTTCCACAACCCCTCCCCCTCACTCTCCGATCGAACCCTTCATTCAAATCCGATTTACAGAGCCGAGACGTCCTTCGTGGCCTCCCTGGACCGCTTCCTCCTCGCCCACAACTCCCTTCCTCCCAAGCTTCGCGGTGATCCCAAGAGCCCCAAGGAGCTCGATGATTTGGTTTTCAAGAGCCAGACCCAGAGACTGTACGCAGATCCCTACTACCCGCTCACCATGCCTATTAGGGTTTACGTCTATGAGATGCCCAGCAAGTTCACGTACGATCTGCTCTGGCTCTTCAGAAACTCATACAGGGACACCTCCAATCTCACCTCTAATGGCAGCCCCGTCCACCGCCTCATCGAGCAGGTTTCACTTTTTACTAATTCTTTTTTGTTTTTTATTTTTTATTATTGTTATTATGGAGCCTTTGGATGCGGATGAATTGAGTCCCATGTTCCTGGGTGTTATTTGTGCGTGCAGCATTCCATCGATTACTGGCTGTGGGCGGATTTGATTGCTCCGGAGTCCGAGAGGCTGTTGAAAAGCGTAGTGAGAGTGCATCGCCCGGAGGACGCAGACCTCTTCTACATCCCCTTCTTCACCACCATCAGCTTCTTCTTGTTGGAGAAACAGCAATGCAAAGCACTTTACAGGGTCTGACTGCACCTCCAAGGTTTACTTAGTTGCTAATGCTGAACATCAATCATACATCCCACATTGTATATCTAAATCTAGTGCACAATGAACGACTTACCCTTTCCCCTTTGAGTGTACCTATCATTATCAACGGCTTTCATATTACTCCTTGTTATATACTAGCTTATATTGTGTTGTTATTATTATTTGTGGATGAAGGAAGTTCTCAAGTGGGTCACCGATCAACCTGCCTGGAACCGATCCCAAGGAAGGGATCACATACTTCCGGTCCATCATCCTTGGTCTTTTAAGTCCGTTCGCAGGTTCATGAAGAATGCAATTTGGCTGCTTCCTGATATGGACTCCACAGGCAACTGGTGATTATTTAAATGGATAACATTTCTAAATTCCATCATTATATATTAGTTCAAGCTGGATTATTAAGTCTCTTTTGTTCTACTTTTAGGTACAAGCCAGGACAAGTTTTTCTGGAGAAAGATCTAATTCTTCCTTACGTTCCCAATGTTTATCTCTGTGATGCGAGATGCATGTCTGAGACGCAATCCAAGAGAACCACACTGCTCTTTTTTCGTGGCCGGCTTAAAAGAAATGCTGTAAGAATTTTGACCTGTTAATGGGTTTCTTTTATATTAATTCTATTGATTTGTTTTGGACCTGTTGGAAACTTGGAAGTAAATATAATAAAGATTAAGAATTTGTTGGAGATAACATATGTCTAACCTTGCTGGGCACCTGGTTTTTAAAGCTTGCCTCAATGTACAGATTCTAACATATCCCTATATATATCTTGATTCCTATTCCTAGGAGATAGGAAAGTTGGGGAGTTTACTTTGGACATGGAAGGGTGTTTTTTCATTTATAACCACCCTATGGATTTACGGTGGGAGAAAGCTTCTTCCCATTTTTTAATTAAAAAGCTCATATTCTTATTTGCATGCGCAAAAATTGTATTTTAAAAGGTGTAGTAGTTTATAGTGATCTACTTTCAGGGGGGGAAGATACGTGCAAAACTTGTGGCAGAACTAAGTGGTGCGGAGGGTGTGTCTATAGAGGAGGGGACAGCTGGAGAGGCAGGGAAAGCAGCAGCTCAGAATGGAATGCGCAAGTAAAATTATTTGGATCCTTACTCTGTTTTGTGATGTAATTTTGATGTTACTTTTTTAACCCAGTCGAGTTACTTTCTTTGTCAGGTCTATCTTTTGCTTAAATCCAGCTGGTGATACTCCATCCTCTGCTAGATTGTTTGATGCGATTATTAGTGGTTGCATACCGGTCATTGTTAGTGATGAATTGGAGCTACCTTTTGAAGGAATACTAGATTATAGGAAGGTATGTACAACTAAATATTTGGTATAAGATAGATTGGGCCAGTAGATAACTGCTCACACCTTGTACGGTTGGCCTTATACTCAGTGTACTCAGTAGTTTCTTTTTATCTTTGCCTACAGATAGCTTTATTTGTTTCTTCCAGTGATGCTGTACAACCAGGTTGGCTATTAACATTTCTTAGAAATATTAGCCCTGCTCAACTTGAAGAAATGCATCAGAATCTTGCCAAGGTATGTGACTGCACAATTGAAGTGCTTGTTTTGTTAAACATTATTTTGTTGCTGCTGCTATTTGTACATCTCTTTGAAATATTGTGGATGTTATAGCATCAGAATCTGGGTTATTTTAGGTTCTTGGATCAGAGATATTATATGTTATTATGGCATTTTCTGTTGGATGTTACTGAGGTAACGAGATACATCTTTGAGGGGACTGACTTTGTAATTTGCATTTTTCCAGTACTCGAGGCATTTCATATGGTCCAGTCCAGCTCAGCCCTTGGGTCCAGAAGACTTGGTTTGGAGAATGGTATGATTTTCTTGCTGCTTCATAAAATGTTGGCGCACAAAAGTGTGTTCACATATGTGCATACGTATGCTTGCTTGCTCACACAAGCAAGAAGCCTAAGCCTAGGTTTAGAATTATTGATTTAGTGTTGTTCCTGGTGCAACAGATGGCTGGTAAGTTGGTGAACATCAAGCTTCACACTCAGAGATCTCAACGTGTGGTGAAAGAGTCGAGAAGCATATGCATTTGTGATTGCAAGCGTCCCAACTCTACAACCTCAGGTCACTTATTGTTGTAATTATTTGCTGCTTACTCGTCTTTTTCGTGTATGAATGTACGACAGGGTGATTCTAATGTACTGCTCTTGTGCTGTCTAATTCTTTGGCTATTGTGAGAACTGAGAACTGAGAACTGTGAACTGACTATATTATTTATAGTGGATTTTATGGAATACACACTGCCCTTATATAGATATCGACCGATTTGCTTCTCTATGATTTGTAGCAAGGCAAAGCTATTGCCTATTTAACAAAGCAAAAGACACAATTATTTCAAGGTAGTAGTTGCTGTGTTGGCGTGAACCAACCGAATAGAATGTGAAATAAAGGATCGGCCATAGCCCATGGATTTTGGGGTCACCGCTGAGCCCAGCCCAATATGATGATTCTCATTCTGAGTTGCCGTTATCCGTTGGAAAAAGAGAACGTTGATATTAATGCTGTCAACTTCAAATTTCAAATGTTTTATAAAAAGGCATCTTAAAAAGACCAACAAAGGAAAAGGATGCGGTAAAGGCGTAGGAGGATGAGTGCAATAGTGCATGCATGTGCTATGCCTACAGGGGCCCCACACGCTCATCACCTTAACTAAGACAAACCTTGGACGTGCCAAACATTAAATTGGAATTTGCTCTTAGTAATCCTATTTCCAAATTTTTTTTAATTTTTTTTTTATATTATAGATAAACGAGCGATTTTAATGGCCAACCTCCACACAATTTTTTAATAAAAGAAATCACTCACTTAAATATGGGTGTGTCAAGCAATTGTTTTGGTC
Source organism: Purshia tridentata (assembly GCA_003254885.1). Classification (NCBI taxonomy): domain Eukaryota; kingdom Viridiplantae; phylum Streptophyta; class Magnoliopsida; order Rosales; family Rosaceae; genus Purshia; species Purshia tridentata. Next base: position 81,914 of record QANT01007733.1, read on the forward strand.
CAAATAGAAGCTCCCAAAATCCTACGTCGTCCATCTTTTTGTGAAATTTTTGTTTTCATTTTGCTAAATAAAATTATTTAAGAACAAATCAAAGGAAACGTCATGGCAACCATTACCAATTATAGGAAAGAGCAAGTGAGAACAACAGAGAATCGAAAGTAAGAACGTGGGACACGTGGCACCCCAGTATTGGACAACACGCTTAACGTTGAGCAAGTGACTTTCCTTAACTTACATGATTACCATCTCATATGAATCTCAACTCAATAATACAGGTCCGGTGACAACTACAATTTCACACGCCTTTTTCTTTATTTATTCATTTTATTGGACAACACGCTTAAAAACAGCTCAACAAACATCTGGTCAATATTTTCCTCGATGATAAAAAAAAAAGAAGGTAATTTTCTTGCTGAAATAAAAGAAAGAAAGAGAAAGACATGCATTGTGTCCCAGCTTTTACTCTAATCTATATTAGGCAAGAAGCATCATATCGTATTAATATATATCTTATTTTTATATGCTGACTTCAATATGTTATTATTGTTCTTAAAAGAAAAAAAGGCTTATGTTATTATTATTCATACGGGTGAATTCAATAAGGGCATGTTCCAAGTACTTATTGTTTAGTAGCATATGATGTACACAAGAATTTTGATAGATCAACAGAACCTAATCAAAATTAATAGTAGAAACCATTATGACCTCTTTGATAGGTCGCATCCGACTAGATATATTATGAACATTTTTAATGTTGTTGGATGAAGTGTTTAATCTCATGGACCAAATGAAATCTAGCTCATTAATACTACATATTTATACAAAAATGAAGAGCATCACGTGCCTACTTGGTAACTTTTATCTGACCCCCCTCCCCCCCCCGGCGGCGCGTATGCATTAGTCGCGTAGAAATAAAAAATTGAAAGGGGAAGGAAAAAGGGATTTGTAAGGTAAGAAAATAAGAAATGTTCTTTTGGATTTATAGAATATTCGTGTCCAAAACCTACTGCATAACCTTGTGATGTTGTCCAAATTAATAATTAAAGACAAAAACTGGTGAGGGTGAGAGTGAGAGTGAGTCAGAGAGCGATTTCTTATTAAAATAAAATAGGAGAGTGGAGACACCTAAACCCACACTGTCAAGCAGTAACGCCATATATATATCTGTGAGCCGGCCATCCACCGCTTGCAACACTCAGAACTCAGAACCTTCGCTTTCCCATCATATCAATCAAATATCATTCCAAAATAAATAACCAAATAATGAATTTAAAAGAATAGGAATCCATCAATCATGGGCTATTAGTGCTACTCCTGCTCACGACTAAGTCCCAAACTCGTTTAATTATCTCTTGCTCTTTACTCTTTAGCCCTCACGCAACGGACACATGGAGAGCCGACCTACACACTCCCTTTGAATTGAACAATTCCCATCACGTTCAGACAATCTTCTTTCGTTTGCGCTCTCACTCCGATCTGAAACAATACTTGAACCATCAACCATATATAAAACCAAGGTAAACTACTCTCTCTTACTTTGACCACTGCCTCATCTCTTTCAGTTTCAGACATCCCCCATTTTTTCTCCACTAGAGAAAAATTAAAAGTTCAGAGCTTTTGTTTTTGTTTTTGCTGCTCTGTTTGGCTGCTTCACAAAAGCTGACATTGGATTTCTCTTGGGTTTTACTCGGTCCATATGTGATGTGGGTTTTTAGTGTACTTGCTTTTTCGTGATTTGGGTTTAAAGATACAAGCTTATGCTTCCGATGGCGTCAAATCTGATATAAACAGTTGATACTTTAATTCTCAAGTGATTTTCTTAGCACACAAGCACAAGGTTTGAAGATTCATAGATGACTACTCCTTTATACTCCTTCAAAATTTCTGCAACAACAAGTTTATACTCTGTCTGCTAAGAATATACAGAATAGGGCTAGAGTTTGACAGCTGTGTTGCTCAGTTTATGTGTACAACTGAGGCTAAAGATTTAAAAGTTTACTAGATCTGTTGATAAGTATGTACTTTTAACATTCTTTTTATTCTGTTTACGATTATGCTAATGGAGTTTGAATTTCTTTTGCTTTGTGGAAAATTTAGGAACTAAGGATAAATCTCTGGTAGTGGTTCAAACATGGCATCCAGATCATTCAAGGCAAGCCGATCAAATCTATCATCAAACTCTGATATGACCGATGGATATAACAAGCCTCCAATGCCTCCCACTGTAACATTTGCCCGGAGAACTTCCTCAGGTCGCTACATCAGCTACTCAAGGGATGATCTTGATAGTGAAATTGGGAGTGGTGACTTTATGAACTATACAGTGCAAGTACCACAAACCCCAGACAACCAACCCATGGATCCATCCATCTCACAGAAGGTTGAAGAGCAATATGTGTCTAACTCGCTTTTTACTGGTGGGTTCAATAGTGTTACGCGAGCTCATCTTATGGACAAGGTGATCGAATCTGAAACAAACCATCCTCAGATGGCTGGTGCTAAAGGGTCATCATGTGCAATTCCTGGGTGTGATGCAAAGGTGATGAGTGATGAACGTGGATTGGATATTCTTCCTTGTGAGTGTGATTTTAAAATATGTCGGGATTGCTATATAGATGCTGTGAAAACAGGGGGCGGTATTTGCCCCGGATGCAAGGAACCATACAAGAACACAGATTTGGATGAAATGGCTGTGGATAATGCACGGCCACCGCTTCCCCTTCCTCTTCCAAACGGGATGTCTAAAAACGAGAGGAGGCTGTCACTGATGAAGTCAACAAAGTCAGTGCTGATGAGGAGTCAAACTGGGGATTTCGATCACAACCGGTGGCTGTTCGAAACAAAGGGAACTTATGGGTATGGGAATGCCATATGGCCCAAGGAGGGAGGTTTTGGAAATGGGAAAGATGATGAAGTCACTGAACCAACAGAGTTGATAAGCAAACCATGGAGACCACTCACTCGGAAATTAAAAATACCCGCAGCTGTCCTAAGCCCATATAGGTATATCTCTTGCCTTACTCTTGTCCTGCCCTTGTACCCCATAAGATATACTATGCTATGATGGCAATCTCATACACAAATGATACCCTTAAATTTTTACACGACCACCATGCCACATCTTTATGTCATTGAGATGCATTTCTAAAATAGGTGGTAAGAAGATCCATAGACACATGTATACCAGTCACATACCCATTGGAACATAATATGAAATTAAAAGGTGATCACATGCTGTGCTCTTACCTATGTGTCACCACATCAAAATTTAACAATCTACAATGAGCAACATCTTGTTGTTGTCCTACTGATAGATCCGTGGCTAATTGTTTATGCATGGCAGTTGCATAAATCTTTATCATGGCCTATTGTTGTGACTAAAACTAAGCTATGAATACTACTTTTTGACAAGTGCTGATTCTCTAGGAATATAGTACATATTCAACAAGAAGATGATTATTTCCTTTAATGACCTTCTAAATTTTTTTTTCTAGTTCTTACAAATGCTCTATGAATTCCAAGTTTCAGTCTCATTCAGTGTTTTCTGCCTAGTGACATTGCTCTCTGTTGCTTATGTGTTCACAGGCTTCTAATATTTGTTCGTATGGTTGTCCTTGCACTGTTTTTGGCATGGAGGGTCAACCACCCAAATAATGATGCAATCTGGCTTTGGGGAATGTCAGTAGTTTGTGAGATCTGGTTTGCTTTTTCTTGGCTTCTTGACCAACTGCCCAAGTTCTGCCCAGTAAATCGTTCTACAGATCTTAATGTCTTGAAGGAGAAATTTGAGATGCCTAGCCCCAACAACCCCACTGGAAAATCTGACCTTCCAGGCATTGATATCTTTGTATCCACTGCGGATCCTGATAAAGAACCACCACTCGTTACTGCAAACACTATCTTATCTATTCTAGCTACTGATTACCCTGTTGAAAAGCTTGCTTGCTATGTTTCTGATGATGGAGGTGCCCTACTAACATTTGAGGCCATGGCAGAGGCTGCTAGTTTTGCTAATGTATGGGCCCCCTTCTGCCGTAAACATGGAATTGAGCCTAGGAATCCTGAATCGTACTTCAATTTGAAGAGGGATCCATACAAGAACAAAGTGAAATCTGACTTCGTAAAGGATCGTAGAAGGGTGAAACGTGAGTATGATGAGTTCAAGGTTCGGATTAATGGGCTGCCCGACTCTATACGCCGCCGGTCAGATGCATATCATGCTAGGGAGGAAATCAAGGCCATGAAACTTCAAAGACAGAACAGAGAGGATGAACCTGTGGAGAGTGTAAAAATTCCCAAAGCAACGTGGATGGCTGATGGAACCCACTGGCCAGGGACTTGGTTGAATGCTTCACCTGAGCATTCTAAGAGTGACCATGCTGGTATTATACAGGTATTCATCTAGTCACAGTAAACTATATTATTATGTTCTAACTGGCAGATAGTTAAATTTTTCTGACACATGTTGCACACTTTAAGAAAAAAGGTAGACAAACATGAGGTTGAACATTTATTTGCCCTAATGATGCAGGTGATGTTAAAACCTCCCAGTGATGAACCACTACATGGAACTGACGATGAAGCTGGGCTTGTTGACCTAACTGATGTTGATATCCGCCTTCCAATGCTTGTTTATGTGTCTCGTGAGAAGCGTCCAGGCTATGATCACAACAAGAAAGCAGGGGCAATGAATGCCCTCGTTCGAGCTTCTGCCATTATGTCCAATGGCCCGTTCATTCTCAACCTCGACTGTGACCATTATATTTACAACTCTCAGGCAATGAGGGAGGGAATGTGTTTCATGATGGATCGCGGAGGTGATCGCCTTTGCTATGTCCAGTTCCCTCAGAGATTTGAGGGTATTGACCCTTCGGATCGATATGCAAATCACAATACAGTCTTTTTTGATGTCAATATGCGAGCTCTTGACGGGATTCAGGGCCCAGTTTATGTCGGAACTGGATGTCTCTTTCGTAGAATTTCCCTTTATGGTTTTGACCCACCTCGATCAAAAGAACATCACCCTGGTTGTTGCAGTTGTTGCTTTTCTCGCAGGAAGCATACCTCAGTAGCCAACACCCCTGAAGAAAACCGGGCCTTAAGAATGGGTGATTCCGATGATGAAGAGATGAATCTCTCCCTGCTGCCTAAGAGGTTTGGGAACTCAACTTTCCTGATTGATTCAATTCCAGTGGCAGAGTTCCAAGGTCGTCCTCTTGCTGACCACCCAGCTGTGAAGAATGGACGCCCACCCGGTGCTCTCACCATTCCTCGTGAGCTTCTTGATGCATCTACTGTTGCAGAGGCTATTAGTGTCATTTCCTGCTGGTACGAAGACAAGACTGAGTGGGGACAGCGTGTTGGGTGGATTTACGGATCAGTTACCGAAGATGTGGTCACTGGGTATAGGATGCACAACAGAGGATGGAAATCAGTTTACTGTGTGACCAAGCGTGATGCATTCCGTGGGACTGCACCTATCAATCTTACTGATAGGCTACATCAGGTTCTCCGCTGGGCTACTGGCTCAGTTGAGATTTTCTTCTCCCGCAACAATGCCCTCCTAGCTAGCCCAAGAATGAAGCTTCTGCAAAGGATAGCATACCTCAATGTGGGTATCTACCCCTTTACCTCCATCTTCCTTATTGTCTACTGCTTCCTCCCTGCGCTTTCCCTCTTCTCTGGCCAGTTCATTGTCCAGACCCTCAATGTTACTTTCCTGACCTATCTTTTGACCATCACTCTCACTCTATGCATGCTTGCCGTGCTTGAGATCAAATGGTCTGGCATCGAGCTAGAAGAGTGGTGGAGAAACGAGCAGTTTTGGTTGATTGGAGGGACTAGTGCCCACCTTGCTGCTGTGCTTCAGGGGCTATTGAAAGTTATTGCGGGGATTGAAATCTCTTTCACCTTGACTTCAAAATCAGGTGGTGATGATGAGGATGATGAGTTTGCTGACCTCTATATTGTCAAATGGTCATCTCTAATGATACCGCCAATTGTTATCATGATGGTCAACTTAATTGCAATAGCAGTTGGGTTTAGCCGAACAATATACAGTGTCATACCGCAGTGGAGCCGGTTAATTGGTGGGGTTTTTTTCAGTTTCTGGGTTTTAGCTCATCTCTACCCTTTCGCCAAAGGGTTGATGGGGAGAAGAGGGAGGACACCCACCATTGTTTTTGTATGGTCGGGGCTCATTGCGATTACCATCTCGCTTCTTTGGGTGGCCATCAATCCCCCTGCCGGTACTAACCAAATTGGTGGATCTTTCACATTCCCCTAGTAGGTCTTAAGGCCATTCTTGGTTGTTAATCTGTTCATTTTATATTCCTTTATTTGTTTTGTTCCTGAAAGAACAAGTTATCATGCTGGTGATTGCACTAGCAGCATGCATGTTCCGGTTCTTGTTCCCTCCCATTTGGATTTTGTCTAGCAGTACTTCACTTGGAGCAGTTTGAGCATGACTGTATGTTGCATGGGACAAAGAGATAGGGATCCATATTTGTAGTTTTCCCGGCATTGTATGATGCTTTAATCAAGTGGATAATTTGTTTGAATGTTTCGCTTTGACTTGGAAGATTAGGAATCTAAGATGCCGCTCAGATTAAAGATATATTCTTTTGTGATTAACTGAAAGTATGTATCAATTTCCTTCAATTTTTTCACACTTTCAATGTGCAATATATAGTACAGAGGACTCGGTTTTATTAGTTATTTAATGATGAATGCTACCAGGACATTTTCCCTTCCCTAAAAAGAAGTCGCATATTCTTACATCAATGAAAGCCGAAAGAACTGACAAGTTTTTTTTTAATTTTTTTCTCTCAAGTGGTTTTGAAATTTGTTATTTTCGAAACAGAAGTTTGACCTTGCTAGTGGATGGAACTTCCAAGATCAAAACAAATTTTGGTGGTTCAACATGAATGAATAAATATTCAAAAGAGAATGGAACCTCCTTGACTGTGTCTCTGGTAAATAAATGAAAAATAAATTGAGTTGGGAAACAACCCGTTAGAAATTTTCCACAAAAAAAAAGAGGGGGAAAAGGTCATCAAGCGAAAAGTAATCATAATACGGTAACAGTAGCCTCATGGAAATCCCTATACCTTGAATACTGGTAAGCACAAAAGGCGTGGAAGTGAGTTGTTGAAGCAGCAGAGTTGCATGTCTTAGCAAATCCAATACATTAGCACACCAAATTAAAGTGATTAACAGATCTGACTTCAGCCCCTTGATAAACCAATACATTATAACACCAAATTAAGCTAGCTAGAGATGACATGCAAGTGATCAGCTAAACCCATTTAGGCATTTAGGCACTTAGAAGATGATGATGTCCTTGTTGGTTGTGATGGAACTCATGATTTCATCAGTTTCTAGTCTTCCTGGAAATATGGAAAGCCAAGAGCTTGGGGTTGCCATACAAGAGATGGAATCAGCCAACTACTTCACCTTTGTGATGCTCATGAACATGGACCCATTTGATCCGAGACTAGAAAAAAACATCACTTTCTTGATGCCCAACGACCGGATGCTATCAAAGGTGATGTTGCCACAACACTCTGTTACTGATTTCTTGCTGCGTCATTCAATCCCATCAGCGTTGCCTTTGGAGTATTTGGAAGCAATGCCAACAGGTTCAACAATTCCTAGTTCAAAGCCACACTACATACTCACACTCACACTCTCAGTCTCCAACGACAATAACAATAGTAATGCTATTAACTTGTTCCTCAACAATGTCAAAATCATTAGGCCAAATATTTGCCGCGGTGCTGCAGGGTCTTCCATTCGATGTCATGGCATAGATGGGGTTCTAGGGCCACTCATTCCAGTACCACCACCTCCTGTGCCGCCGGCTACTTGTTCAAAACCCACACCTCAACCTCATCCAATTAACAGCAGCCTTAATCCAACACCTGTGTCTTCCTCTGCCTCACCCCCAACTCCAACTCCAACTCCAACTCCAACTAACACAAATAATCCAACTAAATCTGCAGCCTCTTCACTGTTTCTGTCTCATGGTGGAATATTCAGAATCTCATTCACCTGTGCCATATTTGGCTACTGCCTGGTACTGCTAGCTAGCTAAGTGCTAACTCAAGGAGTCAAGCTGCTGTATGCTGGAATTATAATTGCACATGGACTAACTGCTTCATAACATCATTTGCTTCTTGAAAAAGGATTAGTTTGGTTTAAGAATTATTTTAAATTAAATACTCCTTAAAAATATGACACGATTTCTTTCTATATGACGAAATATACTTTATCATTTGGTAAAGCTACTACGTTATACTTTTAATCGATTCAAGTCTCGAAAGATGAGTCCATATAATCAAAAGAATGCTGACCTTTAAAATATTTTCCTTTCTGTACTTGCGTGAAAAAATATCAAAAAGTAGAATAGCAATCCCTAGTTAGAAAGAGTTATGCCTCACTATTGGAAGCTGAACACTTGACTTTCTTATTCAAACCATCTTTTGATTTCTTTGATTTCCGTTTTTTCGAGGCTGCCTTTTCTTTCAAGGCTTCAGAGGTCCGCTTTTTGTCATCTTCTTCAGGTTCCGTTATAACCGTTCCATTCTCCTCACTGACAACCGTTGGATTCAATTCTTTGGCATCCGTCTCTGGTTCAATTACTGACATCCCGGCCAGAGTGTAGTCCAACAACAATATGCCTCTCACGTGCCTGTCTATCCTGCTATAATGCCTCTGCGTATATGGGATAAGACCTTCAAGAAGTTCCCGAATGCCCTTTATCTGAAACATTATTCATATCAAATAGGTAATCTCAATAAACAAAATATGCACAACCTAAAGAGATAAAATGCAATGCCTCTTGGTAGAAATAACAAGAATGAGCTTTGATCAAATCAATGATGGCCAATGCTAGTACCAAGGGTAGCTTATCAGCACAATGACCGTTAACGACAAAAGTGTGGCTCATCATTAATATCTATGTAAAATTTCATTCGATTTATTGGACACCAACATATGGTGGTCCCTCACCCTGCTAGCATCTAGTAGCCTGTGGATTCAAGTCCTTACTCCTTTCTACAGTCAAAATTAAGCAAATTGAACCATGACTAAATATGAAAATATCCTATAGAACGCTTTTTAAAGTAACCTTAAAGAGAACACAAATAAGCAAAAACCACCACCTCAATAATTTCTGTTGGATTAATGATGTTGAACACTTTAAAAAGCACAAATTGTGCAACATGACAGAGCTTTGGCTTTGTATTCCAGTCTCGAACATATTCAAACAGTATCCGTAATTCTTCCTTGGCAAGGGCATGAAGGGCCTTCTCTATCTGCTTTTCAGCCACTCTCTTCCTGCAGGCAACTTGTCTAAGATATATGCCAGCAATTTAAGAGAACCAGGAAAAGGCAAAAAAGAATTTTAAAATTAACAAAATAAGAATTGCTAACCTGCAAAGTTCAGCAAAACACTCAAAAAGCTTATGAGGCCTGCGAAGCTCAAAAGCAATTTGAATTGCTTTAGTGTAGTCAGCATCTAATACAGCATTTTCTAGTTCTTGGCTTTTCAAAACACCTTCCTCCTGAGTCATCATGAAAATTCTCATAAATATATATACATCCATATTATTTAAAACAATGAATTTGTACATGATAAGACAAAAAGAATATGAATTAATAATCTGGAGCAGTGTAGGTTGCCTAGGAGGTACATTTTTCCACATTAATATTTTAAGATTTTCCCAATCAACATACCAACAGATCTATGGACCAAATGTAAAAATAGCCTCGGTTATTAACGTGATTTGGTTTATGTCTGGCATCAATAGTCTTAGAGATGAATTTGTCGAACTATGGCAAGTGATGACTCACCTCTTGACGGAAAGCTTCCTCTTTATCAGAGTCAGTACAATCATACCACAGATTGACGACAGCATCACCACCGCCAGTTGCAAGCATTTCTGTCTTCTTTCCAACTGCCAAAGCCCAAACCTGCAGGGTAAATTCCTGTCAATCAATGAAAAGGAAAGCAAAAGTCTTCTTTTTGGGTGGTGTGTACAAAGGGCAGAGACACAAAATTCTACCTTGTCCTCATGCTGATCATATGTAGCAATGCATTCCTCAGTTTTGACCATCCACAGCTTTACCAACCCATCAGCACCTGAAAATGATAACTTATAGTCAAAGCATATATCATCACAGTTTTAGGAGGTGGGGAGAACCAAATTATGAACTGAGCCTCATTACCAGAAGAAATAAACTGGGTTCCACGGGTAAGAAATGATGCTCTTAATACACTTGAAGAATGCCCTTCAAATGTTTTCAAGCAGGAACCATTAGATATAGCCCATATCTTTATTGTTTTATCACCAGAAGCTGTTATAACACATTGATCAACTGGAGAAAACTCTACAGACCAAATCCCCCTTTTATGACCCTTAAGTGTAACTACTAATACAAGATCTGGAAGCCTCCATACACAAGCAGTGCGGTCCTGATCAATGAAAAACTCAAAAAGTTAAAAGAGGCAGTGCCATTAAGTGTCTCTAGGATCCTCTCTTTCTTCCACAGAACACCGTCCATAATAATAAGATAAATGAAAGAGAATTAAAGAGGCAGTGCCTTAAAAACTACTAACCTGAGAACCACTACAAACTAAACTATCATTTGGTGCAACAGCTACTGAATTGATATCCTTATCATGGGCTGCTACAACAGCTTTTGCTTTCAAATTTATTGGCTTTTCTGCATAGTCTGAAAGACCATACAAATTCCACACCTTGAGGGTACGGTCACTAGACAAAAAGAAATGGTTTAGGTTATTCAAAAATTAAACAGTTTCTTAACAACTTAATAAGCTAAACAGCCGTCGCCAGAAGTTAACAACCACAGAGTAATCTTTCATTATTGAAAGCATCATCAGTAACACCCAAATCACAAGTGTTTACATTGAAATTGTAAACAAAATATGAGAAAGAAATCTTGGTAAAAGGATGGCCTGCATAATTTCTCACCTACTACCACTAACAAAGAAGTCTCTCCCCTTCTTTGAAAAAGCAATAGCTCCAATAGCTCCCATGTGTCCTGTGCCAAGACCAAGGCAACATCTGCTTTCTGATTCCCACAACCTAACCTACACAGGATGGAGTCAAAGATGCAAACAAATATCATTTATAAACTCAAGGGCAACATAGGTGGATTTTGCCAATACAGTTATTTTTATATAAGATAGAGTGCTTTCAGACTAAATGAATGGACAAGATCAATGATCTACATCTACTGGTACCAGAGAGAGGCAAAAACAAGCCCATAATCGCCTTAAGGGCAAACAAGGCAGACAAAGAAACTGAAACTTACAGTGTTGTCCTTGCTTCCTGTTACTATAAGTGTTCTTCCAGAACTTGATACACAGGTGTCAAGGCATAGAACGATTCCAGTATGACCTGCCAATACATAAGAACACGACATGGACGCAACTTCATACACTCGTACCTGCATGTTTCCAAATCAAGTAACATATCAATAACCAAAATAATATAACTGACATCACATTCCTTTAACCACAAACACCAGAAGAATTATTGGGTGCATGAGCCTACATGATATCATGGCCAAAGCCAAGCTGTCTTTGTCCAACTGACAACAGATCAGACCATGCATAAATTTTCAAATTTTATTCCTGCTCATAACCAAAGCTTATGCTTCCAATGATACACAATGCACCAAAAAAAAAAGAAAAAAAGATTTGCATTGTCCACAAGCTTTAGGATCTCATCACTGAAGCAAATATTTTCCCGAACATAAACAGATGCATGGTACAAGCACAGAAATGCTATACAGATGCAAAAAATATAGAGAAAGAAAAACCTTTTTTAGATTTTTACAGTCAAAACTCATTGTCACTGATCATGTTATCAGAAAATTTTAGTTCTAAGAGATTTAGCAAAACAATGAAGCAATAAAAGGATAGTGTCTGATGTTTTCATTTGAGAAGAAAATTGATCTTCTCAAACTTTTATAACATATACATAGTTGCACCAATCAATCCTACTTGTAACTTGCGGGTATATATAAATAAATACAAGCACACATATATATAATATATAGCTTTTTAAAGATAGATAGGAATCTACCCCAAATTACCTGCTCAATATTTGTGGCAACAGCAAGAAATTGTTCATCATCACCTAAAAACTTCATGTCCACAATCTCTTCATTGTATCCTACAAGTCTTTTGCTTAGAATAAATTCCAGTGTCCCTTCAGGGCATTTTTCTGGGGAATATAAGAGGAACTCCTGATCAGCAGTCACACAAAGCAGCCCTTGATCCAACGGTAGGATGACAGCTGCAGTGAAGCCCCTTTTTGATTCATCGACATCTGAGGTGACAGTAACATCTGAGGACTTTTGCTCAAATAGGCAAACTGCACTGTCAAAATAAATAAAGAATTACAAACCATTCTGATCAACAAAAAATGAAAACAAAGCATGACAAAATGCAAATAAATACACAATGCAACCCATTCTAAGGGCCCCACAATCATGACTAAAAATCTTTATAATCAAGAACTACTTCAAACAAAATATTTAAGAACATCCTCATGATTTACCCTTCAGAATTCCAAATCCGTACAATCCCACGCTCGCCAACTGTTATAAAACATATTGCAGGTAACCCACTTTTCTTTCCACTCTTCTGCTTGTAGGAACCCAAACAGGAAGATAAGAGAGTTCCGGAATGGATTACACACACAGCTTCAAGGACCTCGTATGTTGTTACAGTCTTAATGCAGCTATAGTCATGAAGGTTCCACAAGATTACCACCTGAAACCATTCTGCAATCAATTTCTGTCTGACATAACAACAATTAAAACTAGAGGGCATCCAAATAATGCCCAGTGACATGCCACTGACACAGAATACGGAAGGCATTTGAACAAAGATCTCAATAAACTAAACAATCCACAGTTAAAAACCAATAATTGATATGCAAAATTTCAACCAAACTTTGAATGGTTATTTGCAAAAAGGCCAAAACAACCAAAGTATAATATGTAAAAGCTGGACTCAAGAAAAAAGAAGATATTACTAGATGCATACTGAGTGAAAACAATCCTGATTAAAATACTGCTACCAAGTATTAAGCAAAATCAAGATACGAATAGACTTGCCTTATCTCTTCCAGCCGAGAGCAACGTCCATCCATCTTCAGACAGTGCCAAAGAAGTCACCGTTGAGTGATGCCCATTAAGTGTTGCAATGCACTTCTTAGTTAATAGATCCCAAACTTTCACAGTGGCATCATCACTTCCAGAGAAAAGCTAATTAAATAAACGCCCATCAGCATTATCAGTAATAAGTTCATTACAGAATTAGTTTCAACACATTACATCTCTGAAACAAATGCAAAAACAAGAGTAAGAACCATCTGAAAATTGAGCTTACAAGTGGTTTGGTAGGATCGGGATGGAAGAGAATAGTAGAAACAACCCCATTGTGACCTTTAAAATAATGAGTGCAAAAGCTACCATCAACATCCCAAACAAGAACCTTCTTATCAGCTCCTGCCGTCGCAAGCAATCCTCCAGATGGATGACAGGCCATTCCCATCACAGGACCATCATGACCCTGTCCAAATGGTCATACACAAGAATCAGTCACTAAAATTTCACTTAGTAATAGCCAAACAGAACCATTTCAACTTAGGCACCGCACAATTAGGCAATTACCTTCCAAGAACGCACACATTTGAAGGTGGAGAGGTCCCAGACCCTAATTTGGCGACTGTGACTAGCGGAGAAGAGCAACTTGTCGTCGGGGCTAAGGGTCAAAGCCGTGACGGCCTCGGAGTCGCCTTCAATAGTCGACCGTATCGAGGAGTTGGAGGAATCCACGACCTTAATGGACTCGCTGCACGCGCACACGATGAATGAGCCGTCGGATGAGACCGCGAAGGGCCCGCCGGAGTAGAACTGTTGCAGAGACGGCAAGCACCGGTAGTTCTTCTTTAAAGGTAGAGTCGCCATGAGAGAATTTTGAAGCTCCGCTCTCGGTACTCCTAGAAAGACAGAAAAACTGAGATGAGAGTTATGCAAGGGAGTGAAGGGACCGTCGAGCTGAAAGTAGGGTTTTAGGATTTTTTTTTTTTTTTTNTTTTTTTTTTGTTTTGGTCAGAAGGGTTTTAGGATGTTACCCTGTTTTTTTTTTTTTCGCCACTAGGATGTTACCGCTTACCGGTGACCCAACCATAAAAAACGAATAAGGTTTAAGGTCGGGTAGCGGAGCCCGATACTTTCTTGGGTCGGGTATACCGTATACGGATGGCAAATCGTGTTCATTTTCAATTTGAGACGTAAAATAAAGACTCGGGTATCCTAACATTCAAACCTTGATAAACATCACGTGCTATATAATTGGTAACCAAAAAATAAACTACAAGTACAACCTATTGAAGTAGGTTTGAACTTATAAATCTACAATCATCCCTCATCCCATACCATTGGAGCTAAAACTTGATGTGCCTACATCTAGATTGAGATGTGAGAATGTGTTAAGAATTAAAGATTTCTTAAATGTGTACATTTGAAGCTTTCAAATTATACATCCTTAAATTTGCATTCATATTCATATTCCTTTTTAAATTAGTGAATAGTGTCAAAAATTTCATTAAAATGGGTCAATCTATTATTAGTGAAAAATGTTATTGTAATTGTTTATCAAGTTCTTAATGAATTCTGTGATGTACACATTTCATTAAAATGAACTAGCCTATTCTTCTACTTTTGGAATTGGACTAAAAAAAAAACCATTACAATGCTACAATATATATTATTTGTTATTTAAAATATATATAACACGATTAAAATTGAAACAAATAAATAAATAATACAAATTCGTGTACATATAAGAGTGGTCAAACACTACTAATATTTAAGTAGAAGAGTGAATATAGTCTTTTATTTTTGGGTTAGAGCACGTGTTTATTTATTTTGGTAAAATTGGTTTAGTGTGGAAATTTGGAACACAGAGTGTTGTGAACTTGTGTTTATATGATTGGGTGAGGTTGCAAGGTGAGTTGTAGGAGGGGGTTAGCCTAATAATTTTGTGTTCGAGGAGGGAATTTTGGTAAGACTAACCGCCAAGGATAGGAAGACATTTGAACGTGAGGTAAGGCATGCTTTCTCCTCCTACCCTTTTTTCCCTCTAACCCAAAACACAAACATCTCAACCCCATCTGCCAAATCTACCCCCTATCCCTCTCACACCACCGTTGTTCCTACCTAACTCCTTCTTCTTACCCCCGCCCTCTGCTTCTCTTGTATTTATTACTTGACACTTGCTTTACTTCTCTGATCTACAACACACCAACGCACCCACCTCTCTCTCTCTCTTTCTTGTCTGAATTCTGATCATTTCTGTCCTCATTAATCAAACCCGGCCTCTCTGTTTTTTCAAGTTTATATATCACAAACACACACAAAGAGGCAGAGTTACCCTCATAAGCAAAAGGGAAATTAGTTAGCGCACACACACACACGCACCATGCTATCCATTGCTTCTAATTCCGTTGAAACCCAAAAGCCTGCAGAAATATCTCCCAAGATCATTTCTGAGATTGATGCTACCACTCCCACACAAAACCACCAAACACCAGCAGCTACTCCCCCAACCACCACCCAAACCGACCATGTCTTCAAATCAAAATTACCAGACATACCCATCTCTAACCACCTCCCTCTCCACACCTACTGCTTCGAGAACCTCTCCGAATTCTCAGACAGACCCTGTTTGATCAATGGCTCCACCGGAAAAACCTACACTTTCTCCGAAACCCACCTCATTTCCCAAAAGACCGGAACCGGCCTCTCCAACCTCGGCATCAACAAAGACGATGTGATCATGATCCTTTTGCAGAACTGCGCCGAGTTCGTCTTCGCATTCATGGGCGCTTCCATGATCGGTGCCGTCTCTACCACCGCCAATCCTTTCTACACCCCAGCCGAGCTTTACAAGCAGTTGACGGCTTCCAATGCCAAACTCATCATCACTCAATCACAGTACGTGGACAAGCTCCGACAGGTTCCCAACGGCGACCAACACTACCCCAAATTGGGTGAAGACTTTAAAGTGGTCACCATTGATGAGCCTCCTGAGAATTGCTTGCATTTCTCAGTGATTTCCGAGGCCAACGAGAAGGAGATTCCAGAGATTGTGATCGACCCAGATGACCCAGTAGCCTTACCTTTCTCCTCAGGGACTACTGGCCTACCCAAAGGTGTAATTCTAACCCACAAGAGCTTGATAACCAGCGTGGGTCAACAAGTGGACGGAGAGAACCCAAACTTGTACTTGAAGGAGGACGACGTCGTTTTGTGTGTGCTGCCATTGTTTCATATATACTCGTTGAACAGTGTGCTGCTCTGCTCGCTTAGAGCAGGGGCTGCAGTTCTGCTCCTCCAAAAATTCGAGATCGGGACACTGTTGGATCTGATACAGCGGCACAGAGTGTCGGTGGCGGCGGTGGTGCCACCGTTGGTGATAGCACTGGCCAAGAATCCAATGGTGGCCAAGTTCGACCTCAGCTCCATTAGAGTGGTGTTGTCGGGAGCGGCGCCACTGGGAAAGGAGTTGGAGGAGGCACTAAGGAGCCGAGTTCCTCAGGCAGTGTTGGGTCAGGTACGTAATTCCATCAAATTCCCATTTTTCGTGATACTCAACAACTGTTTTTGCTTTTTGTTTAATTTTATAATTTTAATTCAATTCTGAAACCAAATATTAGGAACTAGGAATAGGAATTTTGTCATTCTAAATGAGCCTCATGCTACTCCCAATTAAGTTTCGACATAAATATTTATGGCCCATATGAGTTGCAAATCAGATGTGTTATACAATTCATATCTTTTTTCAATTTGATATATAATCCTTTTTAAGAATCTAACTAACTATATGCCATGGTACGAATTAATTATAGTTTTATTGTTAAGATATAGAATGCATGTATAAGGATTAGAGTAAATACTAAAGAAGTAGAATTAGTTGCAAATCATGGTTAAATGAGCAATGGAGGAGTTGGTAGAGGAAAATGAGAATTGAAACTTTATTGTTGACATGGAAATACGGCATACATGTATGTGGCCCAGTCAATTAACGTGTGATGTGGACATAAACAATGACACTAACTATCCTGCTTGAGTGTGTGTTGAGAAACAGACTTACGTGGTCATATTAAATTTTATGAGAAGCCAACGGCTATTTTTTATTTAGCATAGCATGTATTCCTCACCAACCTATGCTCTGTGTTGTGCATCCCCCAAATTGGCCGCTAAATAGCCTGAAAATTTGGTTGCATTAATTAATTAAAGCCGATAATTCAAAAATAATTTATGTAAAAGTCACTATTGGAAAAGGAGGTCCAATCAACTCAACGCATTCTTTCTTGTTTATATATTTAATGCTCAGCAGCCGTGGCTTGGGGGTTAAGGGCATCACGTGGAATTTAACCAAAATGTTATTTCGTACAATTTATATTAGTTTTACAAAAGAAAAATATTTTGTATCTTAGAAGGGCAAAAAATTTATGTGCCATATTTTGATGTGATAAATTATTTTGTACACATCATATTTATTTGTGACATTATATTAATAATATTATTATTAATAAAAGCCTATTCTATCCAATCAAAATGTAATATCACAAATCAATTTCCTCTACGTCTTCTAATTTTTTAATTTTTTTAAAAGGTTAAATAGTTTTTATAAAAATCTAGGTGGGCACTCTTGCACTGCCCTTTTACGAAATCTAGCTAGCTAGTAGCTACTTGGTCATTTTTGTACGAACACGGTTTAGTTTAATCAACACTACTGTATAATTATTAATTTGAAATGAAGTTTCTTCAGCCTTTTCCTTTATTTGATTACTGATTAGGACTGTGCGTACTAAATAATCAAGTCACCGTATATGCAAGTATACTGTACATGTCTTGGTCTTTATTTGGCAAGCCTTTAAAAAGAAAAAGAAAAATTGGTGTTCACGTGTCATCATATCATCTTATCATCTAAAGATATTTATTTGAATTAGTTATGTGATAAATTATTCAGCTGCCTCTTCATTTTTTTATTTGTGATCGATGAACCGTGATCTTTTTTCTTTTCTTTTTTGTTAGGGGGTCAGGCAGGGTGTCCGGGAAAATTAATTAATATTTGATATATGAAGAAAAATACATGGATGTGTAATACATAAAATTAAAATAAAAAGAAAGAAAAGAAAAAGGGTTGATTAATGATGATATCGATCTCTTGAATTATATCTTAAAAAGTAATTAGTTTAAATGTATGTGTAGGGTTACGGGATGACAGAGGCAGGGCCGGTGCTATCAATGTGCTTAGCATTCGCAAAGCAACCGTTTGAAACAAAGTCAGGGTCATGTGGGACGGTGGTCAGAAATGCAGAGCTGAAGGTCATTGACCCCGAAACTGGTTGCTCCCTTGGCTATAACCAACCCGGCGAGATTTGCATCCGTGGCTCTCAAATCATGAAAGGTATTCTACTTACTACTACTTCATTTATTAATTAATTATTGCATTACTGTATCATTAATTAATTAATTAATTAATTTTAGGATATTTGAACGATGCTGAGGCCACGGCAAGCACCGTAGATAAGGAGGGCTGGCTTCACACCGGCGACGTAGGGTATGTGGATGATGACGATGAGGTTTTCATTGTTGACAGAGTGAAGGAGCTCATCAAATTCAAAGGCTTCCAAGTATGTACTCAACTCACTAAATTATATATTTAATCAAGAGCTAGCTAGTAAATTAATTTGGCCTTTAAATCCTGGATTAAGCTCTTAATTATTTTCAGGTGCCACCGGCCGAGCTGGAGTCTCTACTTGTAAGCCACCCATCCATTGCAGATGCAGCCGTTGTTCCGTAAGGATCTAACTAGCTAGCTACTACTTTAATTTTTAATTAATTAAATATATTGAACATGCATGTATAATGTACGTACGTACAATTACAGGCAAAAAGATGATGTTGCTGGTGAAGTTCCTGTTGCATTCGTGGTTCGATCTAATGGTCTTGATCTTACCGAAGAGGCTGTAAAAGAATTTATAGCAAAACAGGTACGTAGCTAGCTAGCTATATGGGGCATTAATATATCACTTCAAAATTAATTAATTCATCATGTACTATAAAAAAGAAATTATAAAACTCGATCGATCTGATATAGTAAGCAATATATGTGGCCTTATATATATGCATATAATGCCTTTGAATGCATGAATTAATGATGGAATGCATATGCATGCAGGTGGTGTTTTACAAGAGGCTGCACAAGGTGTACTTCGTCCATGCCATTCCAAAGTCTCCGTCTGGAAAGATCTTGAGAAAAGACCTGAGAGCCAAGCTAGCTGCAGCCACTCCAATGGCCTAGTTACCTACTAATTAATTCTATATAGACAGACACACTTTTTTGAATGTATATTGTTTCTCTTCCATCGATCTCTATACTTATCTTGTTTGCTACCTCTGTAAGCATGCATGCACATGCATGCGCTAAATTTAATTAAGTCACTTGTGCTGGCCTAATGGCATGCAGTTTGTAATTAAGAATTCATCCATCTTGTTTTTTAATTATCTACGTCCGGCCCTTCCTCCTTGTCTCCATATCTCTTAGTGCCCAAATTATTTTGCCCATTAGTGATGATCAACCATGTACTTCTTTAAATGAGAACATCGATCATACTTCATTTGGTTCCTTTCTCCTTGCGTACCGTTCAATCGTTCATGTGTTATTCATTGGTAGGCATGCCCACATGCGTGAGAGGAAAAGACCCATTGGATAATTAATCTCATTAATTTATTAAGAACCAATTAAGGTCATTAATTTGCTAAGTCTATGTATGAATATATGTAGCCACCAGTCAATTAACCAATTCATACCGGCCACTGCGGGTTGTCTGACGTCACTTAGATAATGTTGTCTAACGTCTAAGCGCAGATGATCATGCAAATTTTTTTATTTATTATATGATAGGGGGAGGGTTCGAATTTGAGTGTATTTGAAAGAACATTTATCATTAGCCCAACCATGGCAATTAAAAACTTATTATAAACAGTATAAGAAATATGGAAATTTAACTCCATTGATTACACCCAGAAAAGGGGTGAATGATCATTTTCATCCAATTGTAGTAAGTTAAATATCCTTACTTTTATTAATGAGAGAGTACAAATATAATAATTTTATGACAATTTTATTTCTAAATTCATAAAGACTAACATAGCACGTTGGTTTCACATAAAAATTATATTTGAAATTGAAACCAAATTTTTTAAAAATATTTAAATTACAAGAACTTGAATGAAAGATTTGAAACAACTAGGACCAACAGTATGCTGAGATTTCGCCCGTGCTTTAGCATCTGCAAATATGCAATGCTGCATTATTAATTTTAAACTGTTTTCAGAATGCTCAGATGTTCGATTTGGTTTGGCTAATCACGCTAGTTACTTTATTTACATCATCTGACTTCCTTTTCTCTTATAGCCGAAGCCCATCAATAACTAGAAAGCAGGCCCAAGCCTCATTTCAGCCCAAGCACTTTTCTACCTCCCAACCCAACTGCAAAAACTGCCATATACACACCCAAGTACACAAACCCTACAAAAACCCTGAACCCTCTTTTCCTCTCTCCCTCCATCTACCGCTTTCTATGGGATGAGGGTTTTGTCTTCAACGTATAAGATTTTCTTGGTCTTCAAGCCACCATTTCCCCTAACCAGCATCTCTAAAATCACCAACCCACATTTTTCCAAACCCACCAACAAAAAGAAAAGAAGAACCCGAGGGTTTCAGGTTCAGAGGGTTTTATTAGAAACCCAAATAGAAACGAGAGAAAGGAAGAAATGGCAAAGACATATGCATTAGGTCTTATCACAGCCGTAGCTGCCTCAGCCTCCTTATCAAAGACTCAGTGTGCTTATGCTGATGGCCCTTTCAATTTCTCACCGTTCTCTTCTCCTCCTTCCAATGCCTCCCAATCTTCTTCTTCTGGGCTGAGGCAGAATTCTTCTGGGCAATCTGCGCCGTCAATTTCACAGCCGCCGGCTGCGGATGCTGAGCCTCCTCCGAGGGTTCGGAATGATAATCCCAGAACAACTTCGGCAGGGTTTGATCCTGAGGCGCTGGAGCGGGGTGCCAAGGCTGTGGAAGTAATCGCAAAATCTCAAAATCCCAAACAGGTTTGTTTACTTGATGTGTGTTTTTATTTTGATGCATCTATTGGATTTGGGGTTCCCGTGGGTGTTCATCGAATTCGCTGTGATGGGTCTCTGGGGGCTTAAATAGGGGAGGCTCAATATTTGGGTTTGTTCTGCAGTTACTGGGAATTGTTTACTATTAGTTAGATTTTTTTCTTAAGCGGGACTTGGGATATATGTTCTTCTTTATTGACAGCTTCTTTCTTTTTGTGATTTGGTTACTTGATAGAAATCCAGGGTTTTAGTATTGATTTATTGCAAACAATATTGGCGCCTAGTTCCTATCTACATTCAGAAGTTCGGATGTACCAAAGGGAACCAATGATTATTTGTGAACTGGTTTTTTGTGGAGGGAACCAACGGTTGCTCTTTATCTGTGTAGGTGTTTGAACTTATGAAGAAGCAAGAAGAGACAAAGCTGGCTGAGTTGTCTGCAAAGGCTGCAGAGTATAAAGCACACCAAGCCCAAGCTGAAACTGTAAGATGTTGTAATTATTTCCCCATTACCGTGCTTTTAGATTAGTGATAACTCTTGTAGTTCTGTAAAATTACAGAATGTGTTTTACCTAGCAGCAGTTTTGCTGAGATCACCTACTTCATTTCCTTTCAGGAAAGACAAAGGGTCATCTATGATGAGAAGAAAAAACTAAGTCAGCATCAAGCACAAACAAAATCCCAAATGGCTCGTTATGAGGATGAATTGGCAAGGAAGAGGATGCAGGCATGCAGCCTTCAACTCTTTGGGATTTCACGCACAAGTGGTTTTACAGAAAACGAAGAATTTCATTTTTCAAATTTGACTCATTGATGTTTCTGCAGGCAGAAAATGAATACCACAGAGCTAGGAATCAAGAGCTTGTGAAACTGCAAGAAGAATCGTCGATTAGACAGGAGCAACTTAAACGTGCAATAGAAGAACAAATCCAAGCACAGCGTCGGCAGACAGAGAGGGAGAAGGCTGAGATAGAACGTGAAACAATCAGAGTGAGGGCTATTGCAGAAGCAGAAGGGAGGGCCCATGAAGCAAAGCTAGCTGAAGAGGTTAACAGGCGAATTCTAATAGACCGTGCAAATGCTGAGAGAGAGAAATGGGTTGCTGCCATAAATACCACATTTGATCACATTGGAGGTACTTTATGGTTTTCTCTTTTTCCTTGAACCTATTTGAATTTGAATCCAAGCCATACTCAGTGGCTTGTCATTTATCGTCTGCAATATACAGAAAAAATAATTAAAGTATCATACATTGTCGTTTCGGATATTATCTCATATTAATCATCAATGTGCCTTTTGTTTGATTCTTCTACCAACCAAGGAAAAAAGGTTGATTTTTCTATCTGCCATTGTATGGTCATTAGAAGGTAGAACAAGTGCAATTTAAAATGATTTTATTGCTTCAAAATGTTGATGCAGAATGAGCTACCTTTTGCAGGGGGATTGAAAGCCATTCTAACAGATCAGAATAAATTAGTTGTCGCTGTTGGGGGAGTGACAGCTCTAGCTGCAGGTGTATACACAACAAGGTGTGTGTTAAAACCTTAAAAGAATGTTTTAATGTACTGCAATTTTTCTTTTTCTATATGTGGACTCGCCTTTGAAATCCTAGGAGGCTATGTGTTGTTTTACTTAATCTTGGTCCATCTTGTCTTAATTAACTTCGTAGTTTTTTGTCTGTTTTCCCTGTGGAAAAAGAAAAAGCTTGGCTGGCATTTTACTTCATCTCTCTCTCCTGAGACCAACTCTTCAGGACTTGGAGCACTAGAACAGTTATTTCCCTAAGTAGAGGCCTATGAACTGTTAAGTTTTAGCATTTATTTGTTTTTTCTGGTCTCATATTTGGCTCACAGAGATAGACTTGTATTCAAAATCTTACCAGGTTACAGGCTACCTTCTAAAAATAACTTGTGTTGGACCTATTTATTACTTTGCCATTTTTTCCACAATGCTATAGCTTATGCATGTTTCATTTCTCCCATGCAGAGAAGGTGCAAAGGTGATATGGAGCTATGTGGACCGAATATTAGGACAACCATCGCTGATCAGAGAGTCCTCCAAAGGGAAATACCCTTGGTCAGGATTATTCTCACGCTCCATGAGCACCCTGTCTCGCACTGCCAATAAAGATTATACAAAAAATGGGAATGGCTTTGGTGATGTTATTTTACACCCTTCACTTCAGAAAAAAATTAATCAGTTGGCTGCTGCAACTGCCAATACAAAATCTCATCAGGCGCCATTTAGAAACATGCTCTTCTATGGTCCTCCAGGAACAGGGAAAACAATGGCTGCTAGGGAGCTGGCTCATAGATCTGTAAGAGATCTGACTCCTGGATTATTTTATGTTATTGTTTGTTTGAACTAGTTACATATATTCAGTTTTGATAACCATTCTGCTGGTGCATGGATTATGCCTTTAGGGATTGGATTATGCATTGATGACGGGAGGGGATGTTGCTCCGCTTGGACCACAGGCTGTCACCAAGATACACCAGTTATTTGATTGGGCCAAAAAGTCACGGAGGGGTTTGTTGCTTTTCATTGATGAAGCTGATGCATTTTTGTGCGAGTAAGTCGTGAGAATGATGTGATTTGGTTTTAGTCTTGTAGATGAGAACTTGAGTAGAATGATTCATAGAAAACTTTGAATGTGTTGAATAAACTTGCAGGCGGAACCAAACCTATATGAGTGAAGCTCAAAGAAGCGCACTGAATGCTCTCCTATTCCGTACTGGTGACCAGTCCAAGGACATAGTCCTTGCCCTTGCCACAAACCGTCCTGGAGATCTTGATTCAGCTGTGGCAGATCGTGTTGATGAAATGCTTGAATTCCCTTTGCCTGGGGAAGAGGAACGCTTGAAGCTGCTAAAGCTGTATCTGGACAAGTACATAGCTCAGGCTGAATCAAGAAAATCTGGTTGGTTCCGTAATTTATTCAAAAGACAACAACAGAAGATAGAGGTGAAGGGGTTGACTGATGATATGCTAAGAGAGGCAGCGGCAAAGACTGACGGTTTTTCTGGGAGAGAAATAGCAAAACTGATGGCAAGCGTCCAAGCTGCTGTTTATGGGAGTGAGAATTGTGTGCTTGATCCAACCTTATTTCGAGAAGTCGTAGACTACAAAGTCGCTGAGCATCAGCAGAGAAAAAAATTCGCAGCTACAGATAAAAAGATTAAAGGGAGCGTGTGATAGTGTCCAGTTAACTTTCTATTAAGTTAGTGAAGTGGCCCGTGTCTTTTTCATTTTGGGCGGTATGACCGCATACATGTTGCTATTCATTATTTGCCCCCTATTACTGGAGGGGTTTTTGGTAGTTCTCCTGTAAGGTTCTTGAAAAAAGTGAATGCTGGTGATGGTTGAGAAGGTCTTCATAGGCATATTCAATAGATTAGTTTATTGCACCAACAGAGTTGGATACTCATTTTCTATTTATACATATTAAACTTCTTTTGGGGCTCTATTTCTGTAATTCCAAAGTTAAGCAGGTTTTGCTTGAACTAGGCCGATACCTTATATTAGACCACGAGATTGAAAACCGAGGTGGCTAAAATGCTTAGCAGCATGTAATGCGTAAATTGTATGACATTTCTGAAATGTCATACGAAGAATGTGGGTACTTATGCCAGCAGAACGCTAAAAAACTTGAAACATGCAACGAACCTACTGTCAAGCATGATGTTAACATCTCATAAATCAGGTAAGCAAACAGAGATGGCAAATGGAGTACAGATATTCATTCAAGCCTGAAGAATAACACGATTGTAAGGCATGTCAAATCCTTATTTTACTAAATTATGAAAAACGGGTATTATCATTACACATTGATTTTGTTCATGAAACGGCTTCAAGGAAGATATGAGGACGGGTATGAAACTTGCACATAGGCTTACTGAATTATCAGATCCCCATTTCTAGTGGTGGTGATCCTGCACATATCGAAGACCGCAATACTTGCAGATGGCTGGCTCTTCCAGGTCAAGGCATATGAATTCAATTGGGTGCCCAAGTGCGGGATTGGTGTCTGCAACCAACAACAGATATACCCAAATAAATTCTATCCCCTTTCAGGAAATTTTATTGATCTGAACTTGCAGTATAATCCATAAACACCTTCTCTCTGGATAAATGCAAAAGAACCAAAGAAAGCAATGATACAACTAACCTCCTTCACATGCAACAATCCTGCCCTCAACTTTGATTGGTGGAACTTCATTGATCAACTGCATGGGAGACTTCTTGCTTGTATCCTATTAATAAAAAGGAAATAGTGAATTTCATTGACTTATGCCGTCTAATCAATATTTCAAGTGGGAATCAGATGGGTTTCTGACATTGGAACAAGACACCAAGAAAAAGCAAGCACACTGATGCACATAGGAAATTAACACTGTGGGACAACTTGTTGAAAGGTCACACAAATTAACTTAGATTATCTTACATAGAACACAGTCACTCCTCTAAAATTAAGCTGACCATATGAAAAGCATTTGAACCAAAACAAAGTCTTCAAATCATCTATCAAAAATGCTGATTACTTCACCAAAATGTCATTGAAATGCAAGATGCATACAACAATGTTACAAACTTACACTCGCTTCCTCAATGTATTCTAGTTGGCTTATGCTCCTGGAAATTTGTGTTTTTCTATTTCCTGCTAACTTCATTACTGGGTGTCTAGAGAGTAGTCTATTAATTCCATTGCAAACAAGAAAATAAATAAGGTCATAAAAATTAGAAGGTTATTGATCAGAAGCTTTCTGGTATTGCTGGAGGAAACTTAACGTAGCATTTATGGCGTGCAAGGGTTGTTCAGCAATCTAATTCTATGGTACAAACATTTGCTGAAATTCTGAGAAAGAACAATATGCACAGATGCTTTTAAAATGGACGCCAATCTATATCAGGCTGAAATCATTTGAGAAAAGGGCAATTGTACTATGCAACTTTGGAGTGAGTTTTGAATCAAGAAGCCAACATCTTTATTATCTATTTACATATCCTCGCCCATAAGCTATGTTCTTTTTCAAGCACAGTTCTTTCTTT
This sequence comes from Purshia tridentata, assembly GCA_003254885.1. Lineage (NCBI taxonomy): Eukaryota > Viridiplantae > Streptophyta > Magnoliopsida > Rosales > Rosaceae > Purshia > Purshia tridentata. The sequence continues at coordinate 108,206 of QANT01007733.1, forward strand.
CTTTGTTTACTGCAGGATTATATTTGAGAAGAGAGCAATAGATCCCCATGGTAGATGAATGTAAATCCATTGTAATTTATTAAAAAATAAGAAGCAACATTATATTAATCTCGAAACAACTGGGTAAGCTTAGAGGAGAACCTGCATCCATTTGGCTGTATGGTTGCTGATTTGACTCCTAACGAGGCAAAAATTTCTGGTTCCCGTTGATCCCAATATTGACGATTTGATTAGGGTTTTCACCAGACTGGACGCCATTGCTGATTGCTCACACTCCAGACGCAGAGAAATCCGAGAAAATGGTAGAGCTACAGATTAATCGGTTTGACGGCTTAGAAGGCCCAAGTTTGCTGATTATACGGTCCGCTTTGAACAGCAACCACATGGGCCTGAACTTCGAATCCGGCGCCGAACGACTTGACGTATTTTATGGAATGTCGTTTTTCATGTGCGCCATGTCGCTTACAATGATGACATTGAAATTGCCTAACTTCCATGATTTCTATCCTGTTCTGTCTCTGGGTGTGAATATCCCTGTTACACAACATATGACCTCACTACAACGTTTCACGATTAGGCTTTGTAGAATCCAAGGACCCAAAACCACCATTTCAGAACATCTCAACCAAAGCTTTACTACAAGTATTGTAAATTTGGATGATGTCCAACTCAATGTCGAAGCTCCCACTGGCCAAGACCCAGCAAAAGTAATAGCAACCCAGTTGTCAAATTGCAGTACCTTGCTAGAATTGAACCAAATTTATGCCCATATTATCAGAACCCAGATGCTGCAAGTTTACCCCGCCCCATTTCACTGGAACAATATCATAAGGTCATACAGTAGACAAGATGCTCCTGCCAAGGCACTATTTGTTTACATTGCTATGTGTCGTGCTGGTGTTTTGCCTGATTGTTACACCTTCCCTATTATTTTAAAAGCCTTGTGTCAACTTTTTGCTGTGGAAGTTGGTAGGCAGCTTCATTCCGTTGCTCTAAGGCTGGGCCTTCACTCCAATGAGTACTGTGAGAGTGGGTTTATAAATTTATATTCTAGGGCGGGAGAATTTGAAAATGCACGTAACGTGTTTGAGCAAAACCCTGAAAGAAAGTTGGGTTCTTGGAATGCCATCATTGGAGGCCTTTCCCAAGGTGGGCGTTCCAAGGAAGCGATAGACACATTCATGGAGCTCAGGAGATGTGGGTTCATGCCGGATGATGTGACCATGGTTAGTGTCACATCAGCTTGTGCTAGTCTAAGTGACTTAGACTTGGCTCTTCAGTTGCATAAATGTGTTTACCAAGCCAAAATCGTGGATAAATCGGATATCTTGATGTTGAATTCGCTTGTAGATATGTATGGGAAATGTGGGAGAATGGACTTGGCTTATAAGGTTTTTTCAAGGATGGAGCAACGAAACGTGTCGTCATGGACATCTATGATTGTGGGTTATGCGATGCATGGGCATGTGAATGAAGCACTTGAATGCTTCCGATGCATGAGAGAGGAAAGAGTAAGACCTAACCATGTGACCTTTGTTGGGGTATTCAGTGCGTGTGTTCATGGTGGAACTGTGCAAGAGGGAAGATTTTACTTTGACATGATGAAGAATACATACGGGATAATGCCCCGCCTGCAGCATTATGGATGCATGGTGGATCTTCTTGGCAGAGCGGGATTGCTTGAGGAGGCAAGGAAAATGGTGGAGGAGATGCCAATGAAGGCAAATTCTGTAGTCTGGGGTTGCCTGATGGGTGCCTGTGAGAAATATGGGAATGTGAAGATGGGAGAGTGGGTGGCTAAGCATTTGCAAGAATTAGAGCCTTGGAATGATGGGGCTTATGTGGTTTTATCTAATATCTATGCCAGTAGAGGTTTATGGAAAGAGGTTGAGAGGGTAAGATTGATTATGCATCGGACAAGACTCACTAAGATTCCTGGTTATAGCTTGGCAACAAGTGCAGATTAGGTCCTTGTACCATATCATCATAAATGTAATTGGCATTTTTATAAGAATGAGCTAATAAAACAATTGATATTATTTCTGGTAAGTGCAATTCTTTTTATGCATCAGTGGCTGCACAATGTTTCCAACTTCATTTTTTTTGGGTCGAGCAAATATTGACAGAATTGATTAGAACATAATAATCTCAGAATTAATCTTTTGCCATGATTCTAGATGGATGTGAGTCCATAAAAATCTGTTACGGGAAAGGGGAAAAAATCTTCTCAGAAACGAAAACCATTCACAGCTTTCTACAATCATGTATAACAAAAATATTTTGATTCAACACCCAAAGGGAATATTCTGTACATGTTCCCGACTTGGTTGGGCTGCTTCATCAATAATTTTTCAACTATGGTTTTGGTAAGATCGTCTTACTGGTGATTTCCTGGAAGGCTGGAAGCTATTAGTTATCACAATACAGACATGAGGGATGGGTAATGCCAAACTGGTGTTACGACTTCGATATCCATTGGCCATGATTCATGCCAACAGAAACCCTCCATGTGACAGACTGGCCCTTCCAGAATTTGCCGAGCCTTTAATCATTGAACATAAAGCCATTTCACGTTCAACAGATTTCTTCAGCCACTAATTTCAGGTCTTAAGCAACTGCAGAGATTTTTTTCCCACTCAATCAATGGAGGACTAGAAAGACAAGTCTTAACCCACCATCGTGCTAATGCTAGCATGCAACCTCGTAATGTTTGTTCGTCATTTGCCTTCTAGATATATACTCAGCATCTCTCAAAAATTCAATTACACCTGAGGTATGCACAATTTGCCATCGGCATGCAATTACTACGGATTATTCTATCCCTCTGCTTTGTTGTCAGTTACACAATGGCCCATCACTAAGTTATGAAATATTTACGGGGCCTTTAGCTTGGATCCAACTTCCAGATTCTCCAGAAATGAAATCCCCAAATTACTCATAGAATGCAAAACGCTTTGAGCTTGTAGTTCCTTCCCTACAAATTTATAAAAATGAACTGCTGCACTCAAAATAAACCTGTCTGTCTCTACAGACTCACTTATCTGTTCAAAAAACTTAATGCCTTCTTCCACATGTCCATAGTCCATGTAACCTCTCAGCATAGTCTGATAACATGCCACGTCAGGGTTTAAACCAGCTGCAAGTAGTTCCTCATAAACCCTTTCTGCTTCCCCTATCAATCCCATTTTGGCAAAAGCAGAGAGTATGAGGTTAAAATGTGCACAGGAAGGATAGATACCGCTTTCCTCCATAGAATTAATAGTTTCCTCTGCTTCAGAGTATTTCAGACTCTGTGTAAGATCGAACTAGGGATAGGTAGGTGAATGAGTCAGGTGAGCAACCATCTCGCTGCATGGCTTGAAATAATTCATCCGCTTCTTGATAAAGTCCTCCAGCAGCATATACATTGATCATTATATTGTAACTGACCTGATTTTCACAGAAAAGACAACGGATTACACTTTCATAGTAGAAATGTATTCTTTTCTTTTCTGTAGTAAAAAAGTGTTTACATGGCCAAAACTAATAAAAAACCATGTTGGAAAGGAAGATAATATATATGATCTCTGCATTAAGAAAAAAAGGGAGGTCCGATGCAGGAGGCTCCTGCCAATGTGGAGTCTGGCAAGGACAAGACGTCCAGAGCCATACCCCTGTTTCTACAATTTGAATCCGTATCCACCAGACTTTTTGGGATAGCCATACCATTCCAGTAAGGTGTGGCCTCATGAATCATGATTTTTATATTAAGTAATTAGTATATTTATATCTCTCTTCAACAAAATCTCACAAGGTTCCGAAATTATGTATACCAGCCCAGGTCTTATCCCTTCTTCCCGCATTTTGGTGAATAGCATGGATGCTTCATGCCTTTTGCCTACAAAACAGACACATTGAAGTTATGGTGATTTCCAAATTACAAGCATATTGTCGAGAGCGGCCATATACGAGATACAGCAATGCTTCATAAAATCATAGATGCTCTTTGTTACCATGAACTATGCCAACATAGCAAAATTGAAAACATCCTAATTCAAGTGCAATGAAATCTATGTAACAATGTTTAGAATTGTTTTCTCAATGGAGGTAGAATCAGAACAATACCAGCTTTCCCATAGTAGCTAATCAGATTTGTATATGCCTTCTCATCCAGAGACAAACCCAAGCTGCGAGCTGTATTGAACATCTCTACAGCCCTATCAAGCTTTCGACCCCGTCCATAAACACTGCAACCATTGTTCACCAATACGAACAGCATTCAATATATCTTTTGAAGAGGTTGTGGCAGGTGGGGGTGGAGGAGAGGTGGTGTTTGAGTTACTTACTTAACAAATAGACAAAAGTCTATCAAGCTATTACCTGATCATGGTGTTATATGTCTGAATTGATGGATCAACCCCCTCAGAAAGCATGCACTCATAGATACTGGATGCAAAATGCAATCTACCTGCAGCATGAAATTTACCAAGTTATTTCAAGTCTTCTTCTACTCAAGTGTAGTCACTAAATAATTGAAGTGGCCCTTATCAACCTGCTCCCAGCATAGCCTTAATAAAGGTATTGTATGCCACAGTATCGAGGTCCATGTGGCGTTCAAGGCTTTTGCGGATAACATTCTCTGCTTCTTTATGTTTTCCTGGAGACAAGTTCTTATTACAATCAACATCAGTGCAAGGAGAATTATGTAGTCAATTTAAAGCATACCCTTCATATTTTTCAGTTCACAATGATGGGTGTGGTGGTGGATTTGTGAGTGCGATTGAGATATGGTGTCATACTGGATTCTGAATAAAACAAAGCTATTTGGGAAAATTAAAAGTTTGGTGAAAAATAACTCTTTTAATAGGATGGTGACAAGTGATATAACATGTTTATAACTGGTAGCTCTATTATTCGATAATCTATATTCTTTGCTAGTCTGATTAAAATTTCCAAACTCATACCACTATCAGTCATAGCATTGACAACTATGCTTATGCCAACAGCATCCAGATCATGCCCTTCCTCTGTAAGTTGTTTGTACAGTGAGTATGCCTCCTGTGGTTTACCACATTTGGCATATGCATCAAGCATTGAGTTACAAAGAAACTTTTCAGCTTGAGGAGAATCTGCAAATTCTGCAAATATTTGCTGGGCCTTTTTCAGCTTGTGTTTCTTCCCATATAAACTAATCAAAGAAGCAACTGTGGCATCATCCACCCTGTGACCAAGCTTGACCAATTGATTGATAAGAGTTTCTGCTTTAAATGCATCGCCTGCATGAAAATTGATGTCAAGCTTGTTCAGTTTCTTCAGAACCATGTTTTAAGAATATTACACAAATTTACATTGAGGTGACTCGCATAAATAAGTGTAATGTTTTACTGAAACATTGGTGAAATGTAAGTTCCTTGCCTTCTCTAATAAAGTTCTTAATGAGCTGACTAGCAATTGGCAAGCTACCAGAAGTCTCAAGCAATGATGCTAAAACCTTTTCTGTCTTGGTGATATTGCCATCTGCCAGATAGAGACTGAGAACCAATCCAAGGGCCACAGTGTCAGGCTGGTCAAAGTTCACCAATTTGCCTTCAAGCCGGTCATCTTCCTTGTGTTCACAGATAGCCCTACATATTGTTTGACTGAACCTACTATCTTTGAATGATCCACTAGTGCTCAACTCTTCGATCAACTGTTCAGTATCTCTAAGCATTCCCTCTTTGCAATATACTCTCACAACTGTCCTGAAGAGCTCCTCGTCGAAATCCACCCGGTCTCTTCTTATCTGGGCAATAAAATCCTTGGCCTTTTCCATTAAGTCTAGTCTAACATACAAATTGAGCATATCATTACAAGAGCCTGCATCAGGGAGGCCAGTCTTGGATAGAGCCAGAAATGTTACTTGAGCAGAATTTAGATCTTCCTTCATAACATAACACTGCAATAAGACAATATAAGCAAATCTGGACAACAAAAAATTGCTTCCAGACTTCATCAGTTGAACAACTTGTAAAGCTTTCTCATAATTCCCTGAATTGAGATGGACTTGTGCCATTGATAAATAGGTTTTCTCATCACTGAGTAGACCTAGCTGCTGCATCTCTTCAAATGCTTTCTGAGCATCCTCATAAAGACCAAGTTTTCCATATATTCTAATGAGCAAACCATAGATGACTTCATCTGCCGCAATTTTCTTACTTTCCATTTCTGAAAATAGAGAAAGGGCTTTAGAATAATCCTCCTGCTTGTAATACAATGTGAGAAGTGAAGCGCAGGTGTAGTTGCTCGGTGTTATTCCCAGAGATCGCATGTCTTCATATAGTCTTAGAGCTTGGTCGTAGTTGCAATTTTTGTTGCTTAAAGTGATAAGCATGCTATAAGTTGCCTCCTCAGGAACAAATCCAACATTCTTCAAGTCATTAAAAGTCTTGAGAGCCTCCTCATGGAGGCCTTGTTTGACAAGTGAGGCAATTACAACAGTATAAGTAAATTTATTAGGTATGACTCCGTTGTCCACCATCTGCCTCCAAAGCTGTAGAACATTTGGGTGGAGTAATTTCTTCTGCAAGGAGGACAACATGAAATTATAAACTGCAACAGAAAGTGTAATCCTTCTTTGTTGGACAGCTGAATAAAAGGCGAGCATAGGCTTGTGACGTCCCCATCTAGCATATGTACACAGCATGGTACCACAAGCAACTTCATCAGGTTCGCATCCAGCTTCGAGCATCTCCAAGAAGGTCTGCTCAGCCAGCTTGAGCATCCCAACTTGCCCATAGGTGCGCAAAACTATTGTGTACACAATAACATTTGGGCGGTAGCTTAACTGTTTAAGCACAAGCTCTATCATTACACAGCCGTAGATATTAGTAAGAAATTAAGAGAATTAGAAGGCAGAGTAAAAGGCAACCTGCAATTTCATCCAAGAAAACAAGTCCCTGACTTGCCTCCAGCCCTTCTGCTCCTTGAGCACGACACACATTTCTCTGAAGCTGAGCTTGCCAACAAAGGATGCCATGACGGTTCGGATGTCGTAGTCTCCCTCAGCCTTCTCGGAGAGAGCCCTCACTTGCTTAATAGCGGCAACCACGTGGCGACCGTAGAGGTGGCCGTTGTTGTCGTCTTGCAAATAACGGACCATCTGCTCCGGAGTCCTCTTAATCCACTTAGGGGTGTGGGCGCGGGGACCCTGGTTCCTGCGCAAGGCACTGAGGTACTGGGACTTGGCCTTGATTATACGGCGGGCGTTGTCGTCGGAGAGAGGCTTCTTGGGGTTCTTGGACTTGGGCTTGGGCCTGTCGGGGTTGCCGTCGCTCAGAGACCAGGGGTCGGGGGTCACTGAGGACCGGATGCGGATGTGAATGTGGATGGGCCTTTTAGGCTTTGAGGTGGTGTGAGAACTGGAAGGGACCAGTGGACGTTGAGTAGTAGTGCACAGGAAGGAGGACTTGAGTGACTCCATTTCACCACCAGCTTAGCTACTCCTTTCTTTGGTTTTTTGGTTATAACTTATAACTTATATCACTACCTACCTCAGGTCCTCAACCTCATTCGTAATTTCGTGCACTACCTTGCCTTATACTAGCGTCCCAAGGGTTCATCTAACTTTCTAACACACTTTTTAGTTAATGCGTGGGCTTTTTTTGTAAATTACCCACCTGAATTATACCCTATTTACAAGTTACCATTTAAATTAAAAATTGAATCAATCTGCCACCTGAATTAAAAAAATTTGCAATTTCACGCTTCTATCCAATTCTGTCAGTTTTTCCGTCCAAAAATACCACGTGAGATGCACGTAACCCATTTTTCAGGGTTTTTTTGTCATTCTCTCTTTCCCTTCTTCTCTTCCTCTCTCTCTCCAACTCCAGACAAAACAGCCACACACTCTATGCTTGGACCCCTCACCTACCTAGCCCAGTTCCTTCTCCTCCTCCTCATCCTCCTTCTTCTTCTTCACCCACACAGCCACCATGACTCTTAGATTAGATCTCTCTCTCACCCATCGCAACTTCATGAGCTACTACCATCACTCATTGCCATCACATATTGCCCCTTCCCTCCTTTCTCTTTCTTCCCCTCTCTTGGTCTCTATCCTTCTCTTTTTTTCTCCCTCTCCTCCATCTTTCTCTAATTTACATCCATCTTTCTCTTGGTTTGTTGCTTTATTTGATTTTTGGACTCTGATTTTTTGATTTTGGATTGTTTTTGTTCGTTTTTGTTTCGAATTTGATTAATTGCTTACTGGGTTTTGGG
>QANT01007734.1:0-22089 GCA_003254885.1 Purshia tridentata
TTTCCTTTTTAATTTAATATAATTGATGTTTTATAGAATTTTAAAAGAGGTTATATTAATTATTCTTTTTTAAAAGCTTATGTGACAAATATATTATAAGATATATTATAAATAATCTAATTGACATGAAAATTTCATATCATTAGGGCACAATTAGAGCAGCATTAATTAGGACACCCTAGCATATATATATATATATATATATATATATATATCCCTTTTTGTAAAAAAGGGGACACCTATAGTGTTACAGTGTAATAACTTTTTAAAACCCATTATAATCACTATAAAAAAAAGTAACATAATCAAACAGCAAAAATTTTTTATTGAAGCTTATAATTTTTATTTATGTTTTTTATTATTTAATTGAACCTAATACAATATATAAGATAATAAGAGGTATATAAATATTTTGGGCCCGAACCAGCTACTTATTGGCGAGGCTATATATGCTCAGATCTGGCCCTGTTTGGGGTCCGGAGCTTCAAGACTTGAAATCTAGAAGTTTGGTATATCATGGAGATATAAAATGAAGAGAATTGATGGATATCGATCTGCAATTTAACCTAAGCTAAAATCGAAGTTTGTCAACTAAGGGAACATGATCAGCTGTCAATTAATTGTGTTCATCGAAGAGCTTGTATGTAGCTTTGTACGTATATATATATAGCTGACCTGTATCGAAGCTTGCATGTGAGTCGTGAGAAATTTATATATTTTCCATTTGAAAAAGAATAATATTATATATCCAACATTGTAACTTGCATTGCATCCAAGTTTAAATTTAACCCATTGTCTTGTTAATCTAGTTATATATCCATCTATCTTGTATCGAAGTTTTAATCTGAACCATTGGTTTTTCAACCACAAAACTCTTTAAATTATAAGTTCATTTCTAGACCACAACACACTTAATCTGAGTGAATTAAATCGCCTTTGGAATATTGCAGTCTCTCTGCAACTTGGTAATTAAAGACTCTTCGATTGTTTGGAAACCAATTCAACCTTAAGTACTGAGCACGCACGCATGCATATATATAATATACATCTTCCTTTTACATATTGCAGGTACGTGAGAAAAGTGACAATGACTGGTTTGCTTTGTGGTAAATATCTAGTGTTCCTTGCAATATTCTTAAGTAGGACCGCGAATGCATCCAATTTCAAGTTAATGCCAGCAGAATTTCCAGAGGATTTCATCATTCATGTTCATATTGATGATGATGATCATCATCATTATCACAGTACCACTGCCACTGTTGATCAGCAAAATGGAACAACATGGGCAGTCCTTGTTGCTGGTTCAAGTGGTTATGAGAACTATAGGCATCAGGCACGTATTATCCATATAATTAATTCACTAAATTTATTCATTAGTTTTTGGTGGTTATGGTTTTTATAATCATAAATATAATATTTTTGTATATTATTTGTGTTTATAAACTGTAGGCTGATGTATGTCATGCATATCAAATACTGAAGAAAGGTGGAGTGAAAGATGAGAACATCATTGTTTTCATGTACGATGACATCGCATTCAACCCTGAGAACCCAAGGCCTGGTGTCATCATCAACAAGCCAGATGGCCAAGATGTTTACCAAGGAGTTCCCAAGGTGTGTCTTTTACTTTTCTTTTTCATTTAAATCGATTTTAATTATTTTCTTAATTTGAACAGATTATTAAAAGCAATCGCGACAAAGTATTGTCACATACTTGTCAACAACTAATATGCATGAAATGTCAAATATATGTTTATTATTAATGACTTGATCGGAAAGGTATTAATAATATATTTTTTAAACCATGTTACGTAGGATTACACAGGAGACAATGTTACAGCAGCCAATCTTTATGCTGTTATTCTTGGAAATAAAGCAGCTCTAACTGGGGGTAGTGGTAAGGTTCTCGACAGTGGCCCAAATGACAATGTTTTTATATATTATTCCGACCATGGAGCCCCTGGCATAATCGGTAATTAACTACTTTAACTAATCGAAAAATTTATATATTATTTTTTATTGTATATAAACTTCCTTTTTTTTTTTTGTTTCTTTTGTCTAATTAAGTATTCACATGATTAACAATAATCATGCTACTTTTGTATGCTCATTTAGGGATGCCTACAGAAGGTGACTATGTTTATGCTTCCGATCTCGTAGACGTTTTGAAACAGAAGCATGATGCTAAAGCTTACAAAAATATGGTAAATAATCAAGTTATCATTGCATTGCATGCATATATGTGTCAAATTTTTTTCTTTCTGAAATTTTTGCTAATCAAGAAATGCAATGTATAGCGATTAATTTATTATATATATGCATGTCTGAGGAAGCTTTAAATGATGAAGGTTGTATTTAAGAAAAATGAACGGTACTTTCATAATTTAATTTAATAATCGAAATTGTTCATGTTTTAAAACCTCATTTCATGATTATTTTAATTTTAACCGACAGAGTATATATACTGCTTATTTAATGACCGGCCAAATAATTATGGATTTGATTTGATTTTATTGGATCATCTTTAAAGTAGTAACTAAGTATTAATATATAATTTCAATAATTAATTATAACTGCATGCATGGCTTCCTAAAGAGATGTTTTTATTTTTGTCTAAATAAGGACATCCTCACTTAAGACTCCATATGTAAAATCATATATATATATATACATACATACATGGGGCTACACTGTGGGAATCCCACAAATTTCTAGTTTGTAGGATCCCCTTGTGGGGCCCATACGAGTTGTTTTGTATCGATCCGAACCGTTCATTTTTTACATCTCCATTAATAGATTATCCTCGCAAAAATTAGTCAAATCGAAAATCATTTGCCTATTTAACTTTGACCAAATAAGTAGACGGTTTCATAAAAAATATTTTGTTCGTCCATGTGTTTGGTCAAAGTTAAATAGACAAATGGTTTCCGATTTGGCTAATTTTTCACAAAGATGATCTATTGATGGAGATGTAANTGGAGATGTAAAAAATGAACGGTTCGGATCGATACTAAACAACTTGTGTGGGCTCCACAAGGGGATCCCACAAACTAAAAATTTGTGGGATTCCCACATTGTAGCCTTCCTGTATATCTATATATATATATATATCTTTTTTATTAGTGGATGAGACTAGACAGACTAAATTATCCTGCACCTGACAAGAGCTTTTAATAGCGCTGAAATAACACCAAATAGAAATCCTACAAGGTCCAAGATCAAGAAAGATTCATTGATAGGAGAAATTATAGAAAAGAAGATATTTATTAAAGACAGCACTGTGGAAAGCAATAAATTAAAAAAATGGATAGTGGAGGAGGAAAGAAACAACGGGTAATTACTAATAACTTTTTCTCCATGAGCATACAATACAAGCATGTGAAACCACATATATAAATCAAAGATATATATTCTCTTATTTAAATAAAAAAAAAATCTTAAGTTGCAGAAAACCACCAGTATAGTGAAATTTTAGCAACCCAAAATGAAATAATTGTACTTCTAAGAAAATTCAAAAGAAAGAATCCACATGAAGAAAGAACATTTAGGAAAATTTTTAAGTAAAATTAAAATAAATAGAGGAGCCTAGAAATAGCCTAGAAATAAGCTTGAAAGAAAATAAGGAACTCAGACAAACAACATAGATGGTAACCTTTGGGAATTCATAGCAATGATCACATAGTTATTTCTATGTACCTTTAAACTGAAGAGCTGAAATTTGATGAAGGATTGAAAGTTTACTAACCAATAAAAGATCTTAGCTTTGGAGAGGACACTTACGTAAGTGTTGAGCTGCCTGACAAAGCTTGAAAAATTATTGTGCTTGAAGTATCTAGGGAGGAGATTCATGACCAAGGCATGAGGATCCCACACAACAAAGCTGCTCCCTCCTCTGCTCCAAGAAACGACCCGATTGGTAGATGGGTCATCTACCATGTCATAGGTCTTGTTCAGAAATGGAGGAGGGCCTGTGTCATTGAGGCCCTCCATTGGCTGAGGTGGGCCCACCATCACCAAATCACCACCACCCGATGAGCTCGACCTCATATACTCCTCCTCCTTCACTGGGTACAAATAATTCATGGCTAGAGTTGCAGAAAAAACTCCGAATATCTTGATGGGTTTTGATTCTTGTACCAAGTTTACTACTGTGTCTCCAAATCAAGTACTGGGTAAGATTCAAAAGTGGATTTGATCATTGATTGAGCAACAAAGAAGCTAACAGAGAACGAGAAAAAGAGAGAGAGAGGGCAAAGTGAGCTTTGGACTTCTACTTTCTTCTTTGGGAAAGTCGTTTATGCCGTTATAAAGTTGGTAGTTTGTCACACGCACATAAGAAGAAGGCTAAGAAGCTGCGGAATCGAAAGCATAAGGTTTTAAATAGAGTTTGCACTTTCTTTTTTTCTCTAATTAAAAACTATAGAGTTTTTAATCATTTTAGAAAAAATTAGTTTGGGAAAGTTCTAGATCCTTGGGGGTGAAATATTAATTTTGTTATTTTAATTTGCCACTAACTCTTTCTTCATTTGGGAAATATTGGAAAGAGAGGGTGGTCCTTAGGAACGTTCTGGAAGTTCCAGGGGGTGACGATGGTATGGTTGAGGCATGGTGAAGAGTGGGTCTAGTTCATGGAGATTGTTTTTTCTGGATTTATAAAATCTCATTGGCTGGACGATGGGCCCCACTTATAACTGGGTGACATAATGTGAAAATCACAAAAATTAGACGGAGCTAATAAAATCACAAAAATATATGTGAAATGATTTAGAAGTGAAAGCGCGTTTTGATTGGTTAGTGGGGACTGGGGAGTCTAGGGAATAGGGAATAATTGAATTATTATGGTACAATAAGTGGGGTTGTTATTGCGTTGAGAATGTTTGCTTTATTAACCCTTTGATTTTAATAATTATTTTCGTACATTAACACTTCTTATCTTATAAAGTTGGTTTTTTTTTTTGTACATTAAAAACCTTATCTTAAAAAGATATGATGGCATTTTTTGTCTTGTTTTCTTAGTTTTAGTTTCTCTCTCTGATGGAAAGCTCAATTTCAAGACATTCAAGCTTTATAATTGGAAAGAAAAAAAAAAAGGAAAAAGATTAAGACCCAATTTGGCATTGATTTTTTGAGCCAAAATCACTTATTTTGAACATTTTATTCTCACGAGCTGTTTGGTAAAACTGTAAAAGTTACAGTATCAGTTTTTTATGAAAAATTATAGCTAATTACAGCGAAATTAAGAAGTAGAAGGAATGCTGCTTTGCAAATTCACATTTTTTGGAAGCTGAAAGAAGCAGTTTTTAAAAGTAATGAAAATTTTCAAATTCACATCATACTTATTTTAGTCATAGCTTTTTTTTTTGGGGCCAATATTTTAGTCATAACTTCATAAGTGAAAAAATGCTCCAATTTGTTGCTTCTTTTTTTTCTCCTTCTATCCTCATGTCTCCTATGATCATGTGTTGATCGTGGCTAGTCTAGTTAGTCATGGTATTCTCCTATTTTTTCTTTCTGAATTTGGAAGAAATAAAAAAAAAGTAATAGGAGAAGATATCACAATGCTAATATTCTTGTTTTTTACTGTTGGGGTTGAAACCAACGCTAATATTCTTAGAAGAAATATACTATATCGAAATGGAATCGTCCTTAATTAATCAAACAAAGCATGATCGCATCTACTTAGCAAAGAAAATAAAACATTGGTCTCAGCAAAAATATTTCCCCATTGCGCATACGTGGACCAATCTTTAGTCGACACGTATGTACTACTTCTTGTTATTATATGTTTTATCTTTCCCTAATACGTTAATGCTCACCTAATCATACAACTATTGAATTAATTAATTACTCTAAAAAAATAAACCAATGAATTATTTATGGAACAGTATACGTGGTGCTCTCCGATGTCGACACGCTATGACGTCTCGATGCGAGTGTATGAAAGTGGGTGCCATGGGATTGGTCAGCACAAAGCCATCAGCGTTCCCTAGCACAAATAATATTCATACTCTGAGCCACGCATCAAGTTGCAATTATAATATTATATGATCAAATTAAAGTTAAGCAGCGTGAATATAATATGTTATTTTTATATGATCATGTTAATTGTGTATAGATTCTCAATGTACAAGTTATAGGACCACGTCTATGATCAATTCAATTGTATTGAAAGTTGAAACCCGAGCATAAATCTAAAGCTTATCTCATAAACCTTCTACACTATTCTGGAAAGTACCAGAAATATTTTGAAACAAATGATAATCATGCAGAATGATCAGAAAAACTTGTTTTAAGAGACAGTATTAAGTAATAAAATAACCCAGTTTAAAAATGATCAAAATAATTTCACATAAGTTTCTGTTAAATTTAGAATTGAATGTTTTACAGAAATTACAAGTTTTGAATTCTAAATTATAAATTGCGTGAGTTTAGATAAATTTAATTTTTATGCCTTTACAAATAATACTGTCATTCTTTTATATAAATTTAATAATTTATTATTTATATGCATATTAATTAATATGACAAGTCATAAATTATTAAATTTATAAAGATAAATTAAATTTGATCAAAGATACCAATAATACTATTTTTAAAAACCGATAAATCGGCTCGCATATGTGTTGAAGTTTGTGTTTTTGGTTGGTTGAGTGACTCAGAATACACGTGTTATATAGAGAAGATTACGGAAGATGGTACAAATTCACCAAGACCCAGGATTTGGCATCAAATCATGTAACTGCATACGTGTCCTACTCGAATAATGCTGTTCTTGATTTTAAGATTTCTCAGACCTAACCACATTCGTGTCATCGTGTGTAAAAGTTCTGTGGCAGGATATGCATTGCAGCATTAGAGTTGACCGTTGACCAGCCTACCTGAACACTCTTTCATCATGCTTTGGTTTCCTGTCTCCTGGACTCGAATTAAGTTTGCAATATTGTTCATGTACATCAGCTTCCATGTCTTCATTCCCAAGGACATAAATCTTTGACCTCCTGGGCTCATGGGCAGTGACAAGAACTGGGCCTAGGCTTTTTAGTTTGTCCATTGTGTGCTGACAAAAGTCTAGCTTCGAAAGCCCATATATGTCCCTTGGCTCATGAACACATGCCCCACTACAATTTCCAAACCAAACCCTCTTCATATGCAATCTTAATTAGGTACTCCCTTGGCTCAGGAACACTTGCTTCTCATCCAAATTCCAAACCCACTCAATACAACTATGATCACCTTATTTCTATGGTTAAAAATATGTCTCCCTTGGTACACATTTTGAAGCAATTTATTTGTATCGGTGGATTTCGACTCAATTAAAAAAAATTGATTCACAAAATAATACTAAAATACGGTACATTTAACATTTTTCTTAATATTATATTCAAATATTGTTTTCCATTTTCGTCTATAACATTTATGCATGAATAAAAAATAACATTTTTAAAAACAAATTTTGAAGAGAATACCAAACCCCCTTTGTGGCTTGTTCATCCACATTAAAAAAAGGGTAATTAATTGGAGCGGAAAAAAACCAACTGCCTTGTTTGTAACAGAAAGGAAACGTATAAATAGAGCACTATCTGGTTTCACAATTTGTCCTCAGTCCTCACTCTGAAATTGTGAGTGTCAATTCCAGAAAGGGAAAGTAGCCCTCTATGATGATAGAGAGCTCCAGGGTTTACATATTCTTATTAGGACTGCTACTAGCCGTTACCAAACACTCCCACGGAGAATCGTCGACCTGCTTGACGGTGTACAAACAAGGCGGTGCTCCGGCGGTGTTTCAATCCCCAAAATGCCCTCGCTGGAAGCATTCCGATTACACTTCCCATTCTCGAAGTAGCAGCACCGCGCGGTGTCAAACCGCCATGCTTAAAGGTCGCCGGAAGTCTCTAGAAGATCGCAGTCTCTGCGCTCTCGACATTCGCATTCCCTTCCCTGGTGCCACAATCTCTCTCTCTCTCTCTCTCTCACACACACACATTGTTTAGTTTTTTATAATATTTATTGCTCATTTGAAGGGTTTTGTTGTAATTGTGTCGAGCTCACTGGATTATGTTATAGAAATGTTCCTAGTAATATTTAGAATGTGATATTCGAGCAGGTAAAGTAGGGATTAAGGAGGTTACAGTTGGAGTTGTTGCTGTTTTCGATGGTCATAATGGCGCCGAAGCTAGTGATATGGCTTCCAAGCTTTTATTGGAGTATTTCGTTTTGCATACGTACTTTCTTATCGATGCATCGTATTCTGCTATGTTGAAGAAAGGCTCAGGAACATTGCAAACTAGTAAAGAACATCATACTCCTTTTCAATGGCATAATTGGGATGGTGTACTAGGTCAGCATGGACTCGATCTCGGAAGGTACTTTCTATATAATTAACTACTTCGTAATTATTTGCTTCTTGAGCATTTATCACCACTTTTTTAATGATTTCTCAGGTTTAAGCATTCACTCCCAGCAAATTTTGATGATTCTTTTCACTTGGAAATTTTGAAAGAAGCATTGTTGAGGACAATTCATGATATTGATGCAAAATTTTCTAAGGTATGTTCTATTTGATATTTCTTTGCTTGGTTCAAATTGTTATGCATATATGCCATTTTTTAACTCTTTTGTTGATTCCTCCTATCGTGTTATGAAGGAAGCATCTAGACAAAATCTTGATTCGGGTTCCACAGCCACAATTATACTACTTGCTGATGGTCAAATCTTAGTTGCCAATATTGGAGACTCAAAGGCCTTTTTGTGCTCAGAAAAATTTCGATCTCCTGCAGAGGCTAAAGGTCAGTATGATTTTATCTTTAAACGTATATGTTTACTGTTTTAGTTTGCATTTCAAAAGATAAGAACACGGTAGAGGTTATTTGTTTTCTGGTGCTTATGTATTGCAGCTGCTTATTTAAGATTATACAGGCAGGAAAGGAGTAACGGTGATATTTCACGTATGAAAAACTATAAAAACTGTGAATTGGCCTCCTCCACTGGACTGGTGCATTTTTCTGTTAAGGAATTGACAAGAGATCATCATCCTGACAGGGATGATGAAAGATATAGGGTGGAAACTGCTGGTGGCTATGTTGTTGAATGGGGTGGTGTGCCTCGAGTAAATGGTCAGCTGGCTATTTCCCGAGCTATTGGTGATGTCTCCTTCAAAAGGTGAGGTTCTGTTTTTTTTTTGTCAGAGAAAAGTTGAGGTTGCGAAACAGGAAAAAGTGTAATTTTGTACTCTTTCCTCTTTTGGTCCAATTGCACTTTCTCAAAATAGTTTCTAATTTAGGTGTAGTAAGTTACATTCCTTGTCTTTTATCACACAACAACCTGACTTAAGTTGGCACTCATTTAAATTTTTGCACTGGGCTGTTATCAGTTATGGTGTTATATCTGCACCAGAGTTGACAGATTGGCAACCCCTGACTGTAAATGATACCTATCTCGTGGCTGCATCTGATGGAGTTTTTGAGAAGCTGAGCTTGCAAGACGTTTGTGATTTGTTGTGGGAAGTGCGAAGTTATGGTCATGGGAGATCAGAGCTCTCTTCCTCATGTTCATACTCATTAGCTGACTGCATAGTGAATACCGCATATGAAAAGGGCAGTATGGATAATGTGGCAGCTGTTGTTGTTCCATTGGTATCTACTGGTTTTTCTGAAAGTTCGTTGAAGGAAAGGTCAGTGGCAGATGGAGACATAAACTGCGCAGCATTAGGACTGCAGAAGTCCACCTATGAAGGCTCAGGTGAGTCTCTTATGCTTTTAAACCTTCCTCTGGTTCTTAATTGCATGGTGAGGATGAGGAATCTCACTTTGCCTGATCACAAGACAAGGTCTCTTGCCATTTATCTTGAGTTTTCTTCGTATTTATCGACAAGGTGTTGAATGGTTGTTGCAACCTTGGTATGTTTAAGTACAAAAAATGCCACCTCATAAAAATAAATTGAACAAGGAAGTAAATGACAAGTAGAAGTGTGGAGCATACAACTCAAAGACTATAATTTAGAACACCATCAGATGAATTTCTTCTTCTTCCTTTTTTTTTAAGTAATCCTTTTCTTCTTGCATACATACTTTTGATGATAGTTCATTTCCTCATCTATTCTTGATTACTTTTGCCATCTTGATCAGCTAATGACTTCAATTATGACCTAAAGCAATTGGAGTATTCTCCTCCAGTTATTGCCAAGTTTGAGAGGTTATTGGTAAGTCTTAAATTTAATTATTTTATCATAGCACATTCTGTATCCATGTTAGCCATTGCTTTTCCTGCTGGAGGCTTCGATATAATTTAATATACAAGCATGCTTTGCACCCTGTTTTTTTTTTTCTTAAATAAGAAAGATGTCAGGGTCCTTTTCCACCCAAAAGTGGTATACTTATTTTCATTTAAATATAGTGTCTTTAGTTATAAAGGACAAGCTACTTATGTGCCCTTAAAAAGTTATTGTGACATTAAATATTATTTTATCTGAACTTGTGTGGTTACTTGCGTGCATACCATAAAAATACCTCATAAAAAATTTGTGATGGACTGAGTGTAAACATTCAATTATTATGATTGTGCTACCACTAAAGTAGATGGAGTTCTATTGTGTTTTAAGCCATCAAGGAAATTTTATGTACTGTCAAGGCCACTGAAACTAGTTAGTTAATTTACATTTTCAGCTGAAAGTAATTATTTTCACTTTATTGGACAGGGCAGTCATCACGTTTTTTGATGACTTGTTCTATTCAATGAATATTGAATGAATGATGTGGACTGCTTTCTTCCTTTAGGTAGAAGGAAAACATGGCTACATTGGCTGTTTTTTTTTATCTGAGAACCTTGATGGACATGTGGATTACATGTTGCAATCAAAGGATGACCATGAAAATTCTCTGTATGACCTGCCTCAGGCTCTTCCTGGGGCCCTTGACCAACACTTTGGTAAGTGCAAGGTGTCAATCCACGATAGTGCATAGTTATTATATTGGCTAACACACATAAATGTACACAGCGTACAAATTCCTGATATACAGTAGAAAAAATAAGAATGTATTATGGATTTTATTTGAATTATGTTGCCTATGTATCTTGTGTCTGTTTTTACAGAGAAAATTTTAATTTTTCTTTTTTATTTTAGGCGGACCCTTAAATGTGTACCATAACCAGCATTTTTGCATGCATCTTGGAAATATCCTTGAGGATGCAAAAGATCAATGCATAAATCCTGAAGGCTTTGTCAGTTTCCTTACTTTGCTTGAATCAATTCCTTTCCATGATGCTGGTTCAAATAATGGATCATCTGAATATTCAATGCCTGACAGGAGGTATAGATCCTTTCTTTACTTAATTGTCTCTAATTGGCGACCTATGCCAACTAGATTAGAACACTCAAATGTTGTGACTTACATAAGAGAATATCTTGAGATTTCAGTTGAATATATGTATAAGTGATGCACGTTGTCGATATATAGTATAAATGCTAAATTGTTATGCAGAAATTGCCTTAATAATTATGCGGGCATCATTTAATTACTACTTAAGTTTTTTAACTAGTACGGATCCTCGGTTCTCGATATCTAAGATCACTCTTCTTAGTGGAAAATGGCATTTGTTTGAAAATGTGAATATGGCATTGTTATGAGTCTTTTATCTTAGTTGTAACTTGATGCATATCTAAACGATCACTCTCATGAATACAACAATTTGTGAAAGAGACAAGGAGGATTTGGAAAGCAGAAGAGTATGAATGAATTGTATGCTTCTATACTTCTATACTTCTCAAAGAGTGTTGCAGAGAAAAATAGTTGAGGGTATAATGTTTTCATTTAACTTCAAGTATCCAGTCTTGCAAAATCACTTGTATAGTTTATAGATTTTATTGAGAAAGGAATAAAATACTCCTACTGAAATTAATTGACATCAACAATCTTTCATTTCTCCTTCTAGCTGGAGCATATACATTAATCATGCCAGAGATTGTTACAAATCCGAATAAACTATACCTCTAAATGATCTTAAAATCTCCTTTTCAGTTTTCATTCATTTAAGGTCTTCCTAATAAAATTTCTCTTTCAAGCGAGGCACATATTCCCTTGAAATCATTTTGTTGTGTTTTATCCATTCTCCTACATTTGTTATCATTGTTTTGACTTTTGAGTATGGCATCATATTTTTTTTTTTCACATTTATGCTCATGTTGTTGGTTATGCTTTAAGCAGGTCATGTGTGGATCTGATTCCATATCTTATTTCATCTTGGAACAGACATCTATGAAACATTATCCTTCCTGACTTTCAGGTATATACTAAAGAAGAGGTTTGGTCGTGGATCATATGGCGAAGTGTGGATGGCCTTTAATTGGAACTGTCATCAAGGCAGAAATGCTTCAAACTCAAGTGGGAAAAATAAGAGCATCTCATTTAGTTCTTTCTGTTTTTCTTTTGACTTTCACATCAATGATAGTAGCTCATTTGCTGTCATGCAGGCCATTCTGATGAAAACTTGTTCATTTTAAAACGTATAATGGTAATTATTTTCATCTTTTAAATTTTACGACCAGAGTTACTGCATCTTGATATTATTTTGATCATGTAATTCATTTATGAAAATGCTAATTGTAACAGGTGGAGAGGGGGGCTGCTGTTTACTTGAGTGGTTTACGTGAAAAGTATTTTGGAGAAATTTTTCTAAATGCCTCTAATTCTCTTGGAGGTTCACTAACAGCTGGAACATCAAGCTCTGTCTCGAATGAATCACAGTTCGATTTCTATGGCCTATTAGAAACAACTGACTCAATGGCATATGAAATTGGAGCTATTAGGACATCTGAAAATTTGTTCCAAAACAAATTGAGATTGCATGAGAATTTTTATGAAGAAGGTTTGAACCATATTGCTAGATATGTAGAGTCTTTCGAATCTCAAGCAAATGAAATATGGCTTGTATTTCGTTATGAGGGTGTGTCTTTATCAAAGCTTATGTATACTGTTGAAGAAGGCGCTAATGCTGATGACGGAAGGGCTGAAAAAGTGAACCATATACAGATGTTGCGTCCATCAAAATGGTGGCATTGGTTGAAGACAACAAAAGCAGGACAGGAGCACATGCGCAGTCTTTTATGGCAGTTGGTATACATGTTTTTTTTTGGTCTGTCTTTAATTTGCAAGAAAGCTGTTTTGTTACTGAGTAAATTATTGATTTACATATTGCTATCTTTTATAAATGGCTGCTTGGATTGGATGGATGTCACAACTTCAGGCCATCCTATAATTGGTCTTAAACTTGATTTTTTCCAAATATCATTCTGGCATAGTTTTGTTAAGTTTTTTTCTGTTTTTTATGTACCACATTTGTTCATTTTTCCTCTCTTTTTTGTTTGGAGCAATGCATTCATTTAGACACCTGCTCTTAATTTTTCCCAGTTGATGGCATTGAAGTCCTGTCATGACCGCAACATCACCCACAGAGATATCAAACCTGGTGAGTGCATTGGTATCTTGTCATTTTACAGCTTAGGTGTATATTGTATAAAAAATAATTTATGCATATGTACGTAGTGTTAAAAAGGAATAAAACTGGCTAGAATCAGTTGTCCGAGCATTTCTTTGTCAGTTCATTATTGTTGGTCAATAATAATCTATTAAATGTTTGTGGCACATAAGAAATTGGTGGGGCATATTTCAGCCATTTAATTATTTGCATTTTTTACTTTAAGTTTTTATTTGAACAATTTAAAGTCAGACATCTATACTTACCTAATAAGATGCACCTTTAGATCTAAAAAGCTTGCGAGTTTTAGTTGATCTTTAGGATTCATTATTTTCTCTTCGTCAAAATTTATGCAAATAGCTGTCTGATCCCTCTTCCTGTCTTGAAGAAGCTAGTTTTTGGTATTATATGCTGATTTAAATGCTTTAACATTTGGTAGAAAATATGGTGCTATGCTTTGAAGAGCAAGACATGGGGAGATGTTTGAAAGGAATTCCACATGGAGAGAATTTCACCACCAAAATGTAGAGTTCATCTTACTGTTTTAACCTGCATTTTGGCTCTTTTCTTAAAGTGTGTTGTTCTATGTTGTAAGCTTTTTATTCATTTATTGGTAACAGGTAAGTTCAAAGTATTCATGCTTTTGATTGGATTGTGTTTGCAATATGAGTAATGTATTATCGTATATTAAATGATGTTGATGACTTAAGAAATGGGCTTTACTTTGAATGCTCATGCTTATAAGATACTTTGCTTTCAGCTTGTGTGTTGTATAATTCCTTTGTCATGAACAAGTGCTTGTTTTGTCTTCTGTCATGTTGTAAATTGGCTATTGATTCCTTATGGGCCAATCATTTAGGCGCATTATCGACTTTGGTAGTGCACTGGATGAGTTCACTCTGAAGCATTTATATGGTTCTACTGGACCATCCAGGTATCTCTTTTATAGTGTTGCTTTTTGGTATTCTATCTATTTATCAAAATCATAATGAATTCATGATAGATAATGATTTCTGTGTTCCTCCAGAGCTGAACAGACTAATGAATATACTCCTCCTGAAGCCTTGCTTTATGCTAACTGGTATCAGAAGCCAACAAACACGACTTTGAAGTAAGTTCATATATGATATTAAATTTAGCTCTAGATCCACATTCATGAAAATTCTCTTTATGTACTTACCCTATATATGCATCTTATTTGTTAATTGTTAAACCTAAATGCTATACCACGTGTCTGGTGGACTAAATTTATATATTTACTTGGCAGGTATGATATGTGGAGTGTTGGTGTTGTGATCTTAGAGTTGATCTTAGGATCACCAAATGTTTTCCAGATTACTGGTTACACACGTGCTCTTTTAGATCAGCATCTTGAGGGCTGGAATGAAGAGTTAAAGGAGCTTGCATATAAGTGAGTTTTTTCATGAAGGAGACTTTAATATATAATATATATTACATATATATTCTGTTAAATAACCAACTTATTCTCCTTGAGTGGGAAATAAACCTTTTAGATTGGTTCTATTGTTACATGTTAGACAGTATGACACATTTCTTTATTTTCTAATTTTGATAATTGAAACTTTTTATTTATATATATATGTTCTGCTTACAGACTTAGATCATTCATGGAGTTGTGTATCTTAATCCCTGGGAGTTTCTTACAACATCCCCACACAATGGGCCGAGTAAGTTTACCGTCAATGCAATTTGCTTTTGTGAAGTTGTCTCTTTCTGACAACATATTCTCACATTCTTTCTCTGTTTTATTTTCCCCTTCACTCTAGGTGACATTGTGATGATAGATGTAGGCTCTTTTTTTTCTTTTTTCTGTTTTTTAACAAGTTTGGACACCGACATACCAATTCTTAATTAGAATTGTATAACAAATCATAGATATACAGTACAACTAAAGAGACATGAACATGATATATGCATTCAAGCAATTGATAAATTTGTGAACATAATACTCGATATGTTAATAATGCAAGAGATGTTTTGTAGGCATCCTTTTACTTTCGTTCCCCTTCCCTTACATGTGAGAGGTTGACAAATTTAGCTTCTAACTGGTTATAGCTTGAAGTAACGGTGCACTTAGATTTTTTATTTTTTATTTGGTTCTTTCTGAAACTCTCCAGGGCATGTTAGCTTGTGCAGATATTCTGGTATCCAATATGTATCTGATGGAATTTCACTTTTGAGACTAGGTTGGAGTATCACCGGCTTCTTGGAAATGTTCAGAAGAATTTTTCTCCCAGCAAATAAAGAGTAGAGATCCTCTTAAGATAGGGTTAGTAAATGTCTATATGAATTCTGTCTTATCATATATGACTTGTGTTGTACTTATTTTTGCTAGATAACATTTTGTTTACTTGGAAAAATTCTGCAGGTTTCCAAATGTTTGGGCTATGCGGTTGGTGCGCCGGCTATTACTCTGGGACCCTGTAAGTTTTAGAAAATTGTGTCCGTGTTCTCCCTTTCATGGAGGACTTGCTAAATTTTATCTGGCCCTATGTGGTTTTCTAGAAAGTATGGAATTGCTTTTGGGAATTTGACACGGTTGAAACATTTGAATTATAGGAAGAGCGGTTGAGTGTTGATGATGCTTTGCAGCATCCATATTTCCAGCCTCCTCCCAGAGAATGAGGTCATTGGAAGAATACCAATAAGTACATTGTCTTACACGTTGTTAGCATTGAGAAAGGTATAATTCCTGTTTTGTACTGACTAAAAATATAATGTATTTACCATCAACTTTAATACTTTGATATATATATATATATATTTTTTTTCTATTAACACAGACTTTATATTTCTTTTCACCAACTTCAGGCGTTTACTTATACCACGATTTTGATAGACAACATCTGGGCACCCTTCCCTTTTCCAGCTCTTTTTTCATCAACGTTAGTATCCAATTCACAGTGGCCCTAAGTTTTGACAAAGACACCCTCACACTGAAATACAAGCCATATTTTATTTACAAAACTTTTGAAACTGTAAATATGCAGCAAATTGGTTCAAGGACATCTGTGCCTCACTTGCGAGTGAAATTTTATTATGAAGACTGCAAGTATATGAACAGTGGATCTTGGGATCTTTTAGAGGTAGTTTATTCACATTTGTAAAGTTCTCTGGCATGATATATGTCTTGCTCCATCTAGCAAGAGCAATGAAAGAACACTTGTCTATAAATTTCAGTAGTTGTATTTTATTCTTTCACCCAAATGTCAACATTTTCACCTTCAACGACTTTTTTAATTTCATCTTTTATTTATCTTTCTTACAAGTAAACACTCTTTGAGAGGTGTAACAGTTATTATAAACACCAACGGGGTGAAAAGGAGAGAACGGATAATAATGAGAGTGTAAGAGAAAAACATGGGTAACTTGCAATTGATAAATTATATTTCCAAAAGCATAGATTACAAAATTTTGACCTGTTAAAAAGAAGAGAATGACATGGAGGTAACACTCGTATACTTGCCATTCAGCATACACGGTGGTGATACAATCACCACCAACTAAAACTTCATCTTTCAGTTTTCAATTTCTATGTTCATGGCTCATGGCTGTTTACACGGCTGTGAAGCTCCAGCATCTCTTGATGGTTTGGGTCGACGGATAGAGCAGCTCGGCAATCTCGCAAAGCACCCATTACATCCCCAATGTGCTCATGGAATGCAGCTCGTAAGTGCAGAAGGTGGAGGTCAGCTTTGAATGCAATTGCCCTTGATAGTTCTGCAATGGCCTCTTTTTCTTTGTGGCTATCCATTAACACTGTTCCATCAACAAAACAGAGTTCCACTTCACTATCATCAGAAATAAAACTGGGATAATGACAGAATAGTTAATAGCACAATGCCTGTCTTGTTATCACCATTTTTGAATTTTACTTCCACACAAACCAAGGCAAAGTGTTATCATCATGTGACACAATTTCCCATTCCCCAGCTCAAAGTGTATAGACGATAAAATATAATCTGAGTTTCAATCTGAATTTCAGCCAGAAACCTAAATGTTAGGCAATCCAGCGACAAAGATAGTCTATGATTGTTGTTGGGATTGTTGTTCTTACTGGGTAGGCACGAATAACTGGGATCTACGTTTCACTCGGAGACTTCAATGCAAGAGACTCCAGCAAACATTATCAATATCAGTTGTTTATAGTTGCCTCAAGGACCTCACCACTGCTTGATATACCAGTAGTAGGGCCATTGCGGCACAATATTATGCAATTGTTTTAGATATTTTGATATTTTAATGCCACTAACATTAGGTAGCATTACATTTATGCAGGTATAAAGGTAGAAGAAGGAATAAAAATCAAACCTGCAGCTCTATATCTGTAAGGGTACACCCGTAGTGGATCTAAGTGTGTGACCATCTCCAGATCTGCCTTTGTGAGCTCACGGTCACAGTATTCAGACCTCTTCTCATAGGCAGATGCATTATTCCGAGCCTTCTCAATCAGTTTGGTCATTTCATCATATGCATCAGCCTTGTTGTTTCTGAGAAAATAGACCCGAGCAAGGCCCTGGTGGGCTCGGGTATGCCTGATATTAAGAGCATTTATGTAGCAATCAGCAGCCAACTCTAACTTCCCACAGTCAACGTAGACACTTCCAAGGTTGTTAAGTGCCTGGCAAATGAAAATTTAAGGATTCATAGAAAGGTCACAATATGCTGAAACCTGGGAGGATCAGCAGTCCAAAATTAAACTTGGAAATGATGGAAATAAGCTACTCCAATAATCACTGAACACTCTACAGAATTTTGCACTTAGTCCAGTGGAATATGAAATACACTTCTGTTGGAGTTGATAGAAAATCAGAGAAAGGAAAATTTTCATGATTTGGTTACAGAAACCATACCTGACCTTTCCGCAGCCTGTCCGAGGGGCACTTCAAGGCATCTTCAAGGAGAGAAACAACAGTTGAAGAACAAGACGGATCTTGGCTAGAGTCTGCCAGTGCATATGCTTTCAAAAAGAAGGCCTCAAAGGATCTTTTAATTTTGATAGATTCCTCAGCTTTTCGGAGCCCTTCCTCACAATGGCCTGTATCATATAATATCCATCCCTCATAAACCAATTGTTCATGTTCGCTGGATGCATGTTGACGTGCTAATTGTAAACTCCGCATTGCTGCTTCAGGACAGTTCAACCTGATCAAAAAGACTTAAGATTTCAACAGATTTCATTAACAGGATACAATGCCACCAAAAATATCATATGGACGAGAGCATGGGACAAAAGGCAGGAATTGGGAACTGAAAATTCTCTCACTGAAAAATCCAATACTAAAATTTGGAAATCATCACATTTGGCATAGGCACCTATTTTGGGTACTCATAATTTTTGGGTTAAAGATGAATAAATTACAGTTATATGGCAACCAACAAAAAGTTTGGGCCTGTTGACATACAAGGAATTATATCACAGTCCCCACCAAAAATTGAGGTTCAAAACATACCTGAGGAGAAGCAATGACTGTCTGAAATACAGAACACCTTTGGCTGCATCAGATTCAAGCATCTGGTAAATAACAGAGAGGGACCCAATATCATCAACTGAAGACCACCGGTCGTACAATTGCAGCCAACAATCTGCTGTTGTCCAATTGTCAACATGCTCATGCACAAGTGTACGAAGTTGAGATGCTGCCACCCGTCCCTCAAACATCCTATAATCTGGGGAGAGAGTAAGAATTGCTTGAACATCACAAATGGCTGATTGATAATCCTCGAGAGCAAGATAGAAACAAAACCGGAGTTCCAAGCATTCTAATGCAAGTTTAAACCCCAGAACCCGATTGATTTCTGCAAGCGCAGCTTGAACGTCCTGTTTTCTCATTAATGTAGCTGCACGATACATGTAAGGGTAAGTAAGAGTTGGGTCCAACTCAGATGCTTTCTCAAGGTCTTCCCATCTCTTATCAACTTCACAGTATAATGACCTCTCCTGATACATCCATCCAAGTGGACTAACAGAGCAGATTACAGAGCTCAGCTTCTCATATGACCAAAGTTTGTGGCCCTTAATGTAGCCCAGTCTAGCTAAACCTGCAACAGAATAAATATGGCCTGCATTTAAAGCTGCCTCAAAAAGACGCTTAGCTTCATCATACTCTTTTCTCAAGAGCCTTAGGCATCCCAGCTGATGGCATGCCAGCATCCTTTGCCTATCATTTTCAGAGAACTCCACCAACCATTCCAGGAAACAAGCTGTTTTATCTGAACGAGGATCTAGGTTCATAGAAACTTCACTCAATAAACAGTACAGTGAAAATGAGGCTGGCCCAACCATGATGGATCTCTGTTGTCTATCAGCATGCCTGAATATTTCCACCACCCGGTCGTCATTCAAACAATCCGGAAGATCATTTAAGAAAACTTGTAAACATGATGCAGCAAGGACACAACAGTTCTCTTCAAGAGCATATTCCATGAGTTCTACTGCATCTTCTCTAGAAGACACCAAGGATGCAAGTTTCCTATCACAAGAATCTTTGAGCTTTTCACAACAAAATTTATTGGCGAAAACTAATATTTCCAATAATAGATGTGAAGGAACTTCACTCAAACTGCCTGTCATACTGAACTCATTGATTGCCCTCATACCTGATGCAGAGAGATTGTTTTGCGACAAATCTATGTCTTCGCTAAGTGATTCTGAGAAACAGCCATTAAGCATGGCATGAAATGGAGCAGAAAGGCTTGATATTTTCTGCCTATCACAAACTATTTTCTCATCTTCAATTCTAAAACTGACATTTCTTGAAATTTGGTTCCCATTCATTGAAATAGTCTCATGGGTACTACTCACAGTTACATCAAAAGGAAGCAGAGCCAAAACATCTATTGAACCAAACTCTTGTGCACATTTACCGCAAGTGGCAAGCAAGTCAGAAATATGCTCTTCCCCTTGCTTCTCATACTTCAACCATGCTCCAAATACAAGCTTCTCATGAACGGTACTGGCTTTCTGCCAAGCTGCACGGAGACTTCTTCGCATCAGCTTGACTTCTCCAAGGCCCCTAAAGACCTGAAATTGTAACAAATAAAGATTCGATTGCTCTTGCGAGGGACACAACTCAAGTTCTTCATGAATTTGAGCTAAAACCTCTACATAATCAACAGGTTTATAGAACGGGAGTATTGGCGGCTCAGGGACCTTGATAAGAGATTCTCTACAACAATCGCACACCCAACCCAAATATAAAAAATAAATAAATATTGTGAAATGGGAAATAAAAATAGTTATTGAAACTAAAACAATCAGATGAATGACTTACATAGAAGAAGAGGGGGAGGAGGAGCTTGATGAAAGCTTGGAAAGCTTCCCTCTTTCAACCTGAAGCCAGGACTGTGGATTGAGAGCATTGAGCTGTGATTCTTTACAGGACTCAGAGGGAAAAAAGGTCCTCATAGGGCATAAGAGACTAAACAAATCCCAGATCTCTAAAGAGCCAGATGGGTTTCTCTCTCCAAGATTCGAACACAACAAATATTGGGGAAAGAAAAAAACACACAAATTTCCGAGTGATCCCAAATCACTTGGCTTATAAATTTCCCACCACTGAACCTAAGTAGCTAAATCATACAAAAATTTAAAAAATTACAAACAGACAAAGACTATTAATGTCTATATGGACCTATATCAACAACTTTATACACAACCAAATTCACCCCAAAAAAATCTAGAGGACCTTTTTCATTCACCAAAAAAAATCAAGGTATGCTCATTTCAGCATCAAAATCATACGGACATAAATGTTCTGTTTGAGTTCTGATGCTTTTTAGCTTACAACAAACATCATTACCCTCGTCAAATCTCAATGCACGAAAGCAAATAAAACCACAAAAGACCAAACACCCACCAACAGTTAGTGAGATCTCTACCAGAAACGTGGCCGAACATTCGCATTAGAGCCCACCCAATCCCCTCATAAAATGCCAAAACACCATAAGCAAACAAGTGAGAGAGAGAGAGAGAGAGAGAGAGAGAGAAGAGAAAGAGACCCACTTCACTTATGGCTTGAATTTGCAGAACCCCTTATTACAGATTGCGAGCTGAAGGCTTCAGAGGCATGGGACCAAGTGAAGGAATCCACATGAAAAATACCCACTTTAACTTTGCCCGACTTTTGTTTGTTAAAAGGGAAAGTTTTTTTCTTTCTCACTTTCAAGTTTCAACCTTTTTTTTTTTTTTTTTTTTTTTTNTTTTTTTTTTTTTTTTTTTCCGTTGCACACCAGAGATAATAAAAGATATAGCCACCGGCCCACCCTTCGGGGTACAAAAACTAATCTGAATGAACGTGATTAACAAGAAATGACAATAATTACATACGATGATATGATTATGTTGAATATGGCCAATTTGGACTTTATGCAAGCCAATACGACGTCATTTTGGCGTGGAGTTGAGCCTAACTCTATCGTTTTGGAATACATTACATCAATAATTGTCTGGTTTACATTCAAGGTATTAAATTTTGTTTTTTAGGGGTATGGAAATTTTAACAACAACCTATTAATTTTTCGCCAAAATTTCCCCGAAATTTTCAAAATTATCGAAATTTCGCCGAAATCACCGAAATTATCGAAATTTCACCGAAA
>QANT01007735.1:0-39710 GCA_003254885.1 Purshia tridentata
AAAAAAAATTGAAGACTAGATAAAATCTATGAAAATATATAGATAAACCATAAACCTAAATTTACATAATTAAAGTAAAATTTATGCTTGATAGAAAAACTCAAAATAATATTGACGATTATTATTTTAGGAAAATTGTGCAAGGCTCTACTAGCAGAGTTTTCCAAATGGGAATTAAGCCATTTGCAAAACCACTATCAGGTTTGGCATTGCGAAGCCTTATGTTTTTTTTTTTTTTAAGATTTAATTTATTTTGCTTTTCAAGTGTATCCATTTTAGTAATTTTATAAGAAAATCAACTTTTAATTAAAAATTTTAAAAAAAATGGGTGAGAAAATAAGACTGGTGGATGGAAATAACACCACTCTAAACTCATTCAGCATACCAATAAGATTAATGAGTTTTACCATTTTTGTCATGCTCGTTTGTGATTATAGGGTTATGTGAAAATGTGTTGAAACTTGTAAGAACTTTTTGTGAATAAGTTAAAATTTTAGAGAGTATTTATGTAAATTTTTGAACCTTAGAAGGTTATGTGAAAATATGTTAAGTCTCAGAATGTGTGCATGTAAATAACTTTAAAGTACTAAAGTGCTTGTGGTAGCACTTGACTGATATAAAAAAAACCAATTGAATGCTCGACACAGTTGCCAAGTACTTAATAGTGTAATTTTTCAAATCCCCCGAGTGTATAGGGACAAATTAGCTTACTTTTTTAATCAAATGAGTTTGTAGTTAAAAATCTTTCAAAAATTGAGTTTCTAAGTAATTTGTTATAAATTTAAAAGGAGATGAGAATTATCGAAAAGGTTACAGATTATATATAGCCATGCTTGGTATATAAAAAGAACACGTAATTACCTCCCATAAACATTCAATAATGCAATCATAATCAAAAATGGAATCTTGAGATTAATTCATGCCAATTTGTCAACAAATGGCTACGATTTGATGATTTGACGACTGCTGTTTGTACCTACTAAATTTTCCACGCGCAGGTCGGAATGGAATTGATGATGCATTTGGTAATATTTCCACAACACATATTTTAAAGTCGTATCAAGAGTCAATACATTGTTTTCTGAGTATTGATATTTAATAGTCGTAACCTTTACTTTTTCTTCTTTCTTTTTTTTCATTTAAAGGAGCTTATGACTTGGGGAAGAAAAACTAGCAATTTTCTTTTGCTTTCTCTAACTTTTAAGCTATATGGCACATAAAAGCATAACAGTGTGAGACAAAGAAGCACAAGCACAACAATATCTCCTCCTTTACCAATCAGACAGAGCCCTTGTGCTGCCGACTACCTTCCTATCATCTTCTCCCCCTTTTTTTTTGTAATTTTTTATCTCCAAATTAATTTATTATACGGATGTCCAAATTTGTCTATTTTAAAGGTCAAAAATTTATTTCATAATAGTGGAAATAATATTTCGCTAATATATAAGAATTAAAAAAATTGTTTGTATTCGGTACCATATTTGCCTGCAGATTTTTCCAATCAACCATTGACTAATATTTGTATTTTTAATTTTATTGTTTTTTTTGTTGTTTTGCGTGTCTCTGAGTTCTGGAATCACTTTCTTTTCTTTGCTTACTAATTTGCCAATAGATATTTGCCCAGTCATATGAAACCCAGACCACCCAGTCCCAAAAGAATCGCAACCCAAGGCCCCAAGGCCCCCAACACAACACCAACAGTCAAACAAAGATTAAGACTTTGAAACTTCCAACCTCAACACCAACACCTGGAAATTGGGTTTGGAGCCACATGCCTTTGTGAGGCTTTGTCGACCACACCCAGACCCTAAAATAAGCTCAAAACCTCAAACTGCTTGAAAAGCCAACAAACAAAACAAAAAAAAAAAACCCAAATCCGAATCCACTCACTCACACATTCACACACACTAACCCCACTACTCTCACTCTCTCTCTTTCTTTGCACAGTGATATCTGTCGCCTTCAATTGCGACTTTCCACCACTTACATTCTTCTCTCTCTCCCTGTCTGCTTTGCAATTTGTATATATAATTTTTTTAGGGTTTTGGGCCAATGAGTCAAGTTAAGGACGCTGACGACGAGCCCGTAGCTCAGTCCATTGAGAGCGATAAGCCCGAAACGGAGAGTATTGAAGAAGAATCAGTGGACAAGCCCGACGACGATCCCATGGAGGAAGACTCCGTCACTCCCAGTCCCAGTCCCGCCGCTGTCTTTTGTATTAGGCTCAGGCAGCCTAGGTCCAATTTGCAGCATAAGATGAGCGTCCCTGAGCTTTGTCGCAATTTTAGGTATAATTTGAAGGATTTCCAGCTCCAATTTGTGGAATTGTTTTTCTTTTGAGGAGCATTTGATTGATCTGTCTTTGGTTTTGGTTTTGAAGCGTAATTGTGAAGAAATTGGAAATAATTGTATTGGTTTGAGCTCACTAGTTGTGTGTTTATGGAGAGGGTTTTTAAATTTACTAAATTCAAACAACATTTGTTGTTATTTAGTGTCTAGTGAGGGGGGCAGGAGGGAAAATGGTGGAATTTTGAAATGTTGTGAGAGATTTATTTGTGTGTATGTGTGTGAGGGAGATAGCAACAGTGAAATGGATTTGTTTTGTATGTTTTCAGTTACATAAATAGGATTTGGGTTAATTCATAGTCTTTTTTTTGGTTTCTCAGTGCTGTTTCTTGGTGTGGGAAGCTGAATGCCATAGCTTGTGCATCTGAAACTTGCGCAAGAATTCCAAGGTTGGCATTGTTTGTTCATCTGCTCACTTTTCTTTCAGGCCATGAGATTGTCTCTCTAGGCGACTCATGATATTTTCTTTTTATTTTTTGAATTTATTTAAAATGCAGCCTTGCAGCAATGTTGCCACCCATTAAACTAAACTTTATGTGATTTTTTGATTGCTATAATGCTATGTATAGTTTTAAAGCTGTGTTATAATCTCGTTCTCTTTCTCGCTTAAAATTTTGTTTCCTTAACATTACAATAATTATACTGTTGTTTCCAACTTAAAGTTTTAACCTATATATCTTTCCTAATCGCTAGAGTGTAAAATTTAGCCAGCTTGGTTAGTGGAATTAGAGCTGGTTTACGATTTGGCCTGTATTTTATTTATTTTTCTCCCTAGCTAATAATTGAATTCTTTTACGGTTATGACTATTCTTCTTATTCTTGGTTTTTCTGTAGTTCTAATGCAAATCCACCTTTTTGGATTCCTATACATATTGTGATCCCAGAGCGACCAACTGAGTGTGCAGTGTTCAATGTCAATGCAGGTATATTTGCTGGTTTATCTGCTTTTATAAGAGCCTTTGGTTTTTTAGGTATAATTTGAGTATTTCACTTTTTATATGATGCACTTTAAAATATTGGTCCTAATTTTGTGAATTTTGATAGTTACATTTAATACATTTTGCAGATTCTCCTCGTGATTCTGTCCAGTTTATTGAGTGGTCCCCTTCTTCTTGCCCTCGTGCCTTACTAATTGCCAATTTCCATGGGAGAGTAACGATCTGGACCCAGCCTTCTCAAGTAAGCTATACTTGCTGGATTGATGTCTTCAAATTCTTAGATGACTTTTTTCCCTTACAAATTCTTGACGTGGCTATTGCAGTATCAGCTCAAATGTAATAATGTTGGCCAATAATCAGCATTTAATTTTATCTTTTCTTCCCTCAAACTTTCTTTTTGGTCAAGGTATTTTTTGAATGTTTATATTTGGTCTATCTGTTCAGGGACCAGCTAATCTAGTACATGATGCTAGCCGCTGGCAACAAGAGCATGAATGGCAGCAGGATATTGCAGTTGTTACAAAGTGGCTATCAGGGGTGTCTCCAGTAAGCAGTTTTTCTGTCTATCTGGTTTCAAAAGATAATATGTGTTTCTTGTTCTCTCCATCCGAATGTATTGTCAGTTGGAATGCAACATTTTAGCTTAATGATCATATGCACTTCCCATTATGTAGGAAGTATGACTGAGAATCCTCTGCTGTATTCTAGAGTCAACTTTCTCATTAATTGCACAGACATTTTATTAAAGGGTATATATACAAGCCTGAATGCGGCTTGCATTTAGATATACTGTTCCCCTCATAGTATATGATGTATATCTACTATTACCTCTTACTAATGGTCAAGAAGGGTGAACTTCGGTTATCTTGTTGAGTAGTTTACTTTGCTGTTGTGGTGTTTGCTAACTAACAAATAATGTGTTTTTTAGGTCTTGATTCTTTAGGTTTCAATGTAGTGTATTCCAAGTTACTATTTTTTCTAGTGCTGTATTTCACATTTTGTGTCTATTGGTGTGATCTACATTATCCTCTTTCAGATGTTGATGTTCTAATGTTTTTTTTGTTTTAATGAACCAGTATAGGTGGCTTTCCTCAAAATCAAGTACTTCCTTGAATGCAAAGTCAACTTTTGAAGAAAAATTTCTTTCACAGCAGTCTCAAAATTCAGGTCCCCCCCTCTCCCCCCCACCCTAAACCTCTTGTATTTTCATTTTTTCTGATATGCAATTTTAATTGTGCAATGTAAGTTTGGTTGGTATCTGATGCAATATTTGGTTTTTGTTTCAGATAGGTGGCCCAATTTTTCTTGCGTTTGTTCTGTTTTCTCTTCAGGCTCTGTTCAGCTTCATTGGTCCCAGTGGCCTCCTAATCAGAGTAGTGCTGCGCCAAAGTGGTTTCAAACGAGCAAGGGGCTCTTGGGTGCTGGGCCTAGTGGGATCATGGCTGCTGATGCTATTATAACAGACAGTGGTGCCATGCACGTGGCAGGTGTTCCAATTGTAAACCCATCCACTGTTGTTGTTTGGGAGGTCACTCCTGGCCTTGGAAATGGATTTCACGTAACTCCGAAGATGAGCACAAGCAACGGGGTCCCACCTTCAATAAATCCACCCAATTGGGCAGGGTTTTCCCCTTTGGCTGCATATTTGTTTAGCTGGCAAGATTATCTAATATCTGAAGGAAAGCAAGGGAGAAAGCAGACATATACAGATCACAGTGATACCGTACCACTTCATTGCTCTCCAGTTTCAAATTTTTCAGCGTATGTGAGCCCTGAGGCTGCAGCCCAGTCTGCAACAACCACTACGTGGGGATCTGGAGTTACTGCGGTTGCCTTTGATCCAACTCGCGGTGGTTCTGTCATAGCTGTGGTCATAGTGGAGGGTACTAATTTTGTTTTTCTTGAAATCATTTTCATTTTTGAAATTTAATTTCAAGCTGTTGGTATAATGAAGCATGCATTTGGTTGTTCTTTTTTTACTCCTCTCCTAATCCAGATGCACATCCTTCCAAAAAAATGTTTAGAATTACACGAGAACTATACTAATACCATAAAAATGCATCATATGTTTCACCTGTGCAGGACAATATATGTCTCCTTATGATCCAGATGAGGGTCCTTCAATTACAGGATGGAGAGTGCAACGTTGGGAATCATCTCTTCAGCCTGTTGTCCTTCATCAAATATTTGGAAACCCTACTTCCAGTTTTGGTGGGCAGGCACCCATGCAAACAGTTTGGCTGTCCAAAGTGGACACAAGCATACAACCAACTAATGATTTTAAAATTCACCAAGCAGTTGCAGCAGGAGCAACCTCTGATGCAAGGAAGACATCTGATTCTAGTGTCGAGAAGGCAAAAAGAGTCAGTTTTGATCCTTTTGACCTGCCAAGTGATGTTAGAACACTTGCTCGAATAGTTTATTCAGCTCATGGTGGTGAGATTGCTGTTGCTTTTCTCCGGGGTGGGGTTCACATCTTCTCTGGTCCAAACTTTGCACCTGTTGATAACTACCAGATTAATGTTGGATCTGCGATTGCTGCTCCAGCCTTCTCATCGACAAGCTGCTGCTCAGCTTCTGTTTGGCATGACAGTAGTAAGGACCGTACAATTTTAAAAATTATACGTGTCCTTCCTCCTGCTGTTCCAAGCAGTCAAGTGAAAGCAAACTCATCAACCTGGGAACGTGCAATTGCGGAAAGGTAATTCTTAAAAGTGGTTAAGCTTTGTATCTTCCACCCAGGTTAACCTTTCTGGGGGCCATACCACCCAGGTTAACCTTGATCCCCAAACTTAGTGCTTATGATGTTTAAGTTACATCAGATAGAGGTTGGATATATATATATATATTTTTTTCTTTTTCAATGGAGTGATGATTATCATTGCAGGTTTTGGTGGAGTCTTTTGGTTGGGGTTGATTGGTGGGATGCTGTTGGCTGTACACAGAGTGCTGCCGAAGATGGCATTGGTAATAAATTTTAGATTCTTTTTATGTTGTTATTGTTTGTCTAATCAATAACAATGTAATACAGGAGAATTCAGGAAAAAATTATGTCTTCTTAATATATGCGTTCTTTTCTCTTAAATGTTATGCACAACCCTTTCCGACCTTGGTATATGTTTTTGTTGCAGTTTCACTGAACAGTGTCATTGCAGTACTGGATGCAGATTTTCATTCTCTTCCCTCTTCACAGCACAGGCAACAGTATGGTCCTGTAAGTTTTTCTGGCCATAACACAGGTTGTACAAGATTCTTATGGATTCATGTTTTTACATGCTAATTTGCTCGTGAAAATAAAGAACAAAGGTGTAGTTTGTTGGATGCATTTATTGGTTTTAGTTTTTTATTTTGTTGAATGCATTTATTGGTTTGACTAAGAAAATTATACCTGTTATGATGCAGAGTCTAGACAGGATCAAATGCAGGCTACTGGAAGGTACAAATGCACAAGAAGTTAGGGCAATGGTGCTAGACATGCAAGCCAGGCTGTTGCTAGACATGCTTGGGAAAGGAATAGAATCAGCTTTGATAAATCCATCTGCTTTGGTACCAGAGCCATGGCAGGCATCTGGTGAAATGTTATCTGGCATTGATTCTGAAGCAATGGCTGTTGATCCAGCACTAGTTCCAAATATTCAGGTTTGCTGTTGATTCTTTTTAAGTTTATGCACTGAAGATATGCTGATGTGTTCCCTATAATTTGACATATAATTGGTGGTTGTGTTACATTTTGTTTTTTAATTGCTATATGTGTACTTAAAAGTCAATAATGTGGAATCCAGTGATATAGGTGCATCGTTGTGGGTTATGTCCTGGCCCTCAATTCTATGAAATGAGTAGTAGAAAGAGAACTCAAGCTGACCTCATTTGGGCTTGTAAAGACCAAGTATCGTTATGGGGATAGTTGATTGAAACTTCCTCCAGTCAGCTAATGCCCTTGTATATCATTATTTTAAGATTTTCCTTCAAATTTCAACCTTTTTTATTTCCAAATCTTTCTATGGTAATGCAGGCTTACGTTGATGCAGTTCTTGATTTGGCTTCACATTTCATCACTCGTTTGCGGCGCTACGCAAGTTTTTGTCGCACATTGGCGAGCCATGCTGTTACTGCCGGCACTGGCAGCAATCGCAATATGGTGGCTAGTCCTACCCAAAGTTCGGCTTCTCCTGCAACAAGTCAGGGTCAGTATGCATTTGTCTTCTCATTATGGAAAGTTAAGAAGATCTTCTATTGTTGGGTTCTGGTGCCAAAAAAAAAAAAAAAAAACAAGTTGAATAATGTTCTACATCAGGATTGACCAAGTATGGGTTGGTCCTGAATCCCAAACCATTTAGGAAGTTAAAATAACTTCAGAGGCAGTCTGTGTAGCATGAGTTTTCTTACATTGAGGTGGTTGTTGATTATTTATTTTTCTTACTCCTTATATGCATTGTTCTCAATGGAGCATTTTTGTTGGCAATGTAATGCCATAATTTTTTTTAGGTGGTCAAAGTGGAACTACAACTTCCACAGGAAATACCCAGATGCAAGCTTGGGTACAAGGTGCCATTGCAAAGATTAGTAGTACCTCTGATGGAGTGTCCAATTCAACTCCAAACCCCATTAGTGGTCCATCTTCCTTCATGCCAATAAGTATTAACACAGGAACATTTCCTGGAACACCTGCTGTTAGGCTAATTGGGGATTGCCATTTTCTTCATAGGTTATGCCAGCTTTTGCTTTTCTGTTTTTTCTTTCGGCGAACTCAGCAACCCCGTTTGGTTGGGGGTGGGCAGAGAAGTACTGATTCAAATATGCAAAAGCCTCAGCCTGGTGCTCCTGGGAAGGTGGAGGAAATCAGTTCTGTTTCAGCAAAACCATCGTCAACCATAGTCAGACCAGATGAGGGTCAGGTAGCACGGGCTGGTCAGATCATACCTACAGCAAAAGGAGTTGAAGAAGGACCTGCTGGAAGGTCAAGATTGGGTGCTGGAAATGCTGGTCAAGGGTACACTTTTGAGGAGGTAGAAACTGGTGCTCTTTTCTTTTCAGGTCTCTGCACAAAAATGATATATTGGCTTTTTGTTTAATGTCTGGCTTAATTTTTAATGTTCAATCTTCATGTCTTATTCTGAAATTTGACACACTGTAAGGGCATATGCAATTAATTTAATAATTTTCTCCATCAAAGAGAACCAGTAAGCAGAACCTAGAATGATGTAATGCACTCGGTTGCTGTGATGTAGGTTAAAGTTCTTTTCCTCATTCTTATGGATCTTTGCCGGCGAACAGCAAGCTTGGCGCATCCTTTGCCAGTTTCTCAGGTGGGAAGCAGCAACATTCAGGTGCGGCTGCATTACATTGATGGAAATTATACTGTACTTCCAGAGGTGGTTGAAGCATCCCTAGGCCCTCATATGCAGGTATAGTTGTTACATGGTTGTTACTGTCAGTTGTCATCAATAATGCTGTCCAATTATGTCTGCAACATGACAATGACTTGGGAGTAAAATAAATGAGGATTGCTAAAAAGATTTGATTTCCGTGTATGTGAGATACCCATATGCAGCAAGATATGCTACTGATAAATCATTGTAAAAGTGCGCTTTGTGGTAAATTATTAAAGTAATATATACTAGTTGGAAGAAAATGAATGTAGTTAGAATTTCATAAAGAAAGTGGGTCTCCAACTTGTTAGCTAGTTGCTTAAAATCTTTAAAATCCCATATAGTAATTTATAGTTCTTTTTGTTAGTCTCAATCATGATCTGAAATCCCATAGTTATTTCTTATTCTATTTGTTAGTGTGGAACTCTTCTCTAATATTCTTTTCTCTGATGGGCTATAAAGAATATGCCCCGGCCTAGAGGTGCAGATGCTGCTGGTCTGTTACTCCGAGAGTTAGAACTCCACCCTCCAGCTGAAGAGTGGCACAGGCGGAATATGTATGGTGGGCCTTGGTCTGATGGAGATGATATGGGTCCTCTGGATGATGCTCCCAAGCTATGTAATTCTGCTGACCCACTTGATCTCAGTTCATTGGAAAGTTGTGATGTTTATTATGGAAAGTTGTGGCCGAGGAAGCGCAGGATGTCTGAAAGAGATGCAGCTTTTGGCTTAAACACTTCTGTCGGTCTTGGGGCATACCTTGGTATAATGGGATCACGGAGAGATGTGGTTACTGCTGTATGGAAGACTGGTCTTGAAGGGGTTTGGTACAAGGTTTGATATGAAAACTTCTCCATGTTTTTATTTCTCCTCATTGTTTGATCTTCAATGCCTCTTTTATGTAAATGTACTGATGTGCAAAGAACTTCACATAATTACCTGATTTCTTCCTGCTTTGGTGGAATTTTTTATATCCTTTTTATGTGTCTCTGTTTGTTGTGTCGCTTCAATCTTATTTTGCACTGTTATTATGTGAATGCAGTGCATAAGATGTTTGCGGCAGACTTCAGCTTTTGCTTCCCCAGGTGCTACTAGTCCGCATAATCAAACTGAGCTCGAGACATGGTGGATTAGCCGCTGGTCATATTGCTGTCCTATGTGTGGTGGAACATGGGTTCGAGTTGTATAGTTCACTCAACTGACTCTCTTGTTTATTGGGTGGGTTCCTTCGTAACCATTGCTGACCATTGACAACTAAATCATATGCCCAGGGGAACATGGAGGTACTAAGGGGGTCGTGGCCCCTGCAAACTTTTGCAAAAGAAATCGATATTAAGTTGCAGAATACTAATGGCACTTGTAAATATATTTTTTCATCTCTTTTGTGCTTTGCTTCTCATGAATATTATAATTTAATTAAATACTATTTAACTCAAATTTCACAGCATCAGTTGGATACTTGATCTTTATGGTTATAAAGTTATAGGTAATACGAAATTATTTTTGTATTTATTTGTTTAATATTGGTTTTTTTTTTCTTTAAGAGTGGTTTAACTGAACCCAATTATTTTGTATCTTATTTCTAATCCAACTTTTTTTATGTAATTTTTTGTTTTCACATTTACTCTTTGCAAGAAACTGCAAATATTGGTTTATTCTTGTACTTTGTTTTGTTTTAAGAACTATATCTCTTCTTTGGTCAAAAAAAAAAAAAGAACTATATCTCTTCAAGATCAAAGCGCAATTTCTTAGTTAAAAGCACTTTTAACTTAAATACTAACGTAATAAGTTCATGGATAATTATTTAAACTCTAACAAATGCATACAACCTAATATTGCAAAAATTATAATTATTATATTAATTCAGCGAATCTACCGTTGTAAAATGGATGGATGCTGCCGTTATATTTGATTTAGCCATTAACATTCAAGTCCATAATTTTTTTTAAAGAAAAAACATAAGATTTCTATTGAGTGGAATTATTTAATATATTAAGTTGTGAGATGGTGAATTTAAACAATAACAAGGAGTAATAATAATATTGATTATAATATGGTGTAATAATAATAGTGAACTTGATATAATATGGTGTAATAATAATAGTGAATTTGATTATGTTGTAAATATATTAGATTGGTGGTAAGAAATTTTTATTATGTTTTATGAGTGTTAAATAAAAGTCAATATTGATTATAATATGGTGTAATAATAATAGTGAATTTGATTATGTTGTAAATATATTAGATTGGTGGTAAGAAAATTTTATTATGTTTTATGAGTGTTAAATAAAAGTCATGACCGTAAATTAATAATACACGTGTTTTAGGGGAAATACATTAGATTCAATGGTTAATTGGAAACACCACTGATAGTTTATACTTGGTGACACAAACCAACAAGTTAATAACCAGTGTTTAGGTGTATAATATTAGATTTTTGATTAAAATGGTCCTTTAAGTTTCTTTTTTAGTATGTAAGGTACTAAAACTTAAGATTTAACAGAAGCAGTTAAATTGAACGATATATGATGAAGACGAAAGTGCGACAGTGGGTCTGAAACAAAGTGTGAAATTGGGCAATCTGGAGGCAACCGAATCGAAGACGAAACGATGAGCAGCGGTCAAGGAGGACCCCACTCGCTGGCCTTTAGGGTGATGAGGCTGTGCAAGCCCTCGTTCCAGGTGGACCCCATTCCCCTCCTCCTGGACCCGGCCGATCTTCTCGTCGGCGAGGACATCTTCGACGACCCAATCGCCGATGCTCAACTGCCTCGTCTCCTCGACACTCAAGTCTCCAACCCCCCGGCCGCCGACTCCGATCTCAGCTTCCGCACCCGATTCCTCCTCCACCACCCCTCCGACTCCATCGGCCTCTCCGGCCTCCTCGTACTCCCCCAAGCCTTCGGGTCCCACCTCTCTCTCTCTCTCTCTCTCTCTCTCTCTCTCTCTCTCTCTCTCTCTCCCCCTTTTTCTCCTTTATTCATGAATTTGTGATTCAACTGTGGCAGAGACTCTCTCTCTCTCCCCCTTTTTCTCCTTATTGCATTTATTCATGAATTTGTGATTCAACTGTGGCAGAGCAATTTACTTGGGGGAGACATTTTGTAGCTACATTAGTATCAACAACAGCTCCACTTTCGAAGTCAGGGACATTATAATCAAGGTTTCAATTCCAAAACTTCCACTGAATTATCGTTAATTATTTAATTTAACTTATGATTTAATTTTAATCTTTTGCTGATTCGAATTGCAGGCGGAGATGCAAACAGAAAGGCAGAGACTTTTGCTGTTGGACACAACAAAATCACCCGTTGAATCCATACGTGCAGGCGGCCGTTACGACTTCATTGTTGAACATGATGTTAAGGAACTCGGAGCTCACACGTTAGTTTCCTCCCTCCTCACTTCTCACTACTCTCACCATTGCTGTTTCACAACTTGACTGTGTTTTGTGTTGTTTTGGCGACTTTTTCAGGTTGGTCTGCACTGCATTGTACAATGACGGTGATGGTGAGCGTAAATATCTACCACAGTTCTTCAAATTCATTGTCGCCAATCCACTTTCAGTACGAACTAAGGTATTATCCGCAAGCAACTTCGTAACATTCTCATGAAATCACCACGTTTCATTTATACTACCGGAGTTAATATAGGTTTCATGGTGTTGCAGGTCCGTGTTGTTAAGGTACGTTGAGGTTCACTGAATCTGCTGATTGTAAGTTTTAAATTCTGTATTTTGGATATAAATACAAGTTACATATTGGTTTTGCATATACACGGCTTTTGGATACAAATTTTTATGATTTTCATTGGAGACTTGAGCACATATATGCTACATTTTGCTCTGCGAGTTGTATGGATGTCCAAGCAGTCAGCTTCACCAAACAGCATTCATCATCTCTTACTCATTTTTGTTGATATGGAAATTTTGCTTTCTTCTTAAGCTTAAGTAACAAATCTGGTCTTGGTACTAACTGTTTGAAGGCCTTCTTGTTTGTGTAGAATATATGAATTTTGATATTAGAATTTACCTGTAACAATTTATCTTCCCTGTGATAACTGTATTCTATCACAGGAAACTACGTTTTTAGAAGCTTGCATCGAGAATCATACAAAATCAAATCTT
Organism: Purshia tridentata; assembly: GCA_003254885.1. Taxonomy (NCBI): domain Eukaryota; kingdom Viridiplantae; phylum Streptophyta; class Magnoliopsida; order Rosales; family Rosaceae; genus Purshia; species Purshia tridentata. The sequence goes on from QANT01007735.1 coordinate 12,780, forward strand.
TTTATGGACCAAGTTGAGTTTGAGCCTGCACACAATTGGAGTGCAAAAATTTTAAAAGCTGATGATCACAATTCCGTAAATAAGAATTCTCAAACAAGGTCACAATATTAAGTTTTTTGTTCTGTGGAATTTTAATTCTTACCTATTCTTATTCTTTTCCTTTTTGGTTTTTAAAAAGTCTAAAAGTTATGTTTTCGCTCTTTTTCTGAATTATTGATGACAGGGAGACGTTTAAGCCACCAATTCTCATCAAATCTGGTGGAGGAATTCATAACTATCTTTATCAGTTAATATCACAAGGTTCTTCCCAAACTAAAGTTGAGGGAAGTAATATTCTTGGTAAACTTCAGATAACATGGCGAACAAATCTGGGTGAACCTGGTCGTCTACAAACACAGCAAATTGTGGGCACAGTGAGTGTATAACTAGGAAGAATATTGGCCTGATATTTTTCATTTCATGTTAGATCTGCATGGTGTTTCATTTTCTTCTGCTGTTTCTTCTGAAATTATGTTTAATTAGAAGTCCATATTGTAATTGAACTAAGTCTATAAGTACTTGGCTTATATATATACATGCCCCTTCAAGTGTGGGATTCCACATTTAGGCGTATATATATAGATGTGTAAGTACGGCATGCCTTTTTTTTCTTTTTTTGTAGACACAAATATGGCATGCCTATAGGCTTAGAATGGGTATCACACTTATCTTCATGATATACTCTTTTGCAGCCCATAACACGAAAGGATATTGAGTTGCATATTGTGGAGGTACCATCTACCATCAAATTGGAAAGACCATTTTCGGTAAATTTAGTTTTCCACCCTATATTTACCTCTTTTACTTGTCATTCTTCAGTTCATAGAATTAGTCAGACTAATTTAAATATAGTGATTTGGAACTGAGCAAGTACAAACTTCATGCAGCTACACTTGAATCTAGCAAACGAGACAGATAAGGAACTTGGCCCCCTCGAAGTTTGGTTATCACAAGATGATTCAAGTGAAGAGAAGGTTGTTGTGATAAATGGTCTTCAAAGAGTGGTAATACGTTAAACCAGGTTTCAAATATATGAGTCGCATTTTAGGTAGTTTCAGTAGTCATAGACCTCATAAACTTGAACTTTGAGACCAACTCAGATGGATTACATAAGATTACATCTCATAAGATAATTAGGATTACACAATTCAAGTGGCATGGGTGAGATGGGGTGAAGGGTAGGTCTGAGGTTTAATTCCCTTGTAACCAAAAAGGATACATTAGGAACCATGAATTACATATCTAAAATCGTATTTTTAAATTTGTAATTTTTATGCATCTCAATTGTTAATATTAATGATTAGGAAATTTGAAGTACAGGTTTTGCCGAGGGTTGAGGCATTTGGTTCCACTGATTTCCATCTGGTAAGAAGAATAATTTGACCAACACCTTATGGAGACATAAGATTGTGTTAACTATATTTAGAACAATTTGCCCTCGTTATTTTTATCTGTTTGAGTAATTCCTTAGAGCCGCTCCTTTCTAATGCAGAACCTCATTGCTACTAAACTTGGAGTTCAGAGGATCACAGGCATTACTGTGCTTAATATAAGAGAGAAGAAATCATACGACCCTTTGCCGGATTTAGAGGTTACCTTCTTTTGTTTGTATTTTTTATAGTAGTTAGGTTTCCATAGGTTAGTATATATTTAGTTGGCACTGTTTCATTGAAACAACTAGCGCTGCCGTATTTGTGAATTCTTCCAAGCTTGCTTTTGCCATAACAAATGTTTTTGGTTATTAATCTGTTCTGACCAGCCTTCTGAACTTGTTGCAGATTTTTGTGGATCTGGACTAATTATTGGCTAGTTTTGACCGGCTTTGCTTCCTGTTTAATGGGGAAAATTTGTCAATCAATAAGAGCAGATGTCATGATTTGTCTCATCAATGGGTATAAGTAGATCTGAAAAGGCAAGCCGCTAGATCATTGGGTTTGATGGCTGGTGATGTTTAGTTGTTTACCTTCCTCTGGCATGTGATGTCTGCTTCACTGATCTCTCCATTCTCCAAATGGGTTAGCCGTGTATTTGACAGTTTAATTACTTTTAAGAGCAATTGTAAAGTTGTACGAAGGTAAGTAATATATAAAAGAATTAGCTGATGAGAATCATGAGATACAGATTTCTGATACAACTTGGAAACTATTGTTACATCAGAAGGCTGAAGCCTCTTTCAGTACTTAATTTGCATGAGCTTCCCCACTTCTTTTATTATTTCATTTTCCCTTTATTTTCAACACTCGTTTTAAAGTTTCGTTATAAGATTTGGATTAAATTAAATTCTCTTTGGACTTATGAAGCTAAACGCGTGCGTTTAAGGATAAGCATCTTTTTCAACCAAAAGGAAGGACTATGATAGCCCGGTGCACACCGACACTGCTTTTGTATACCAAGCTATACAAGACTGTTGTCGTTTATAGAAAATAGTTATAATTTTCTATAATAGGCTTGTCGTTTCCTCACTTTAGACTATAGAGCCAGTAAAATTCTCCAAGAAGAAAGGATAAGAAAAATATTATTCGATTTAATTTCTTTTTCCAACTCTCATATTAAATTTTTACCTCCTGTAGATTAAAGAAAGAAGGTAAAATTATAAGTTTCATCTCATGTAAGAGTCAGACTAGTAGTAGCTGCTAATAACATCTCTCTTCTAAGTAATATTCTTGGTTAAAAACAAATATCTTGAAAGCTAACCCAAGGCAACTTTGGAGAAACACTCGGAAATTATTTCATTCATGTAACAGTGGTAAATGGTAATAGTTAAAAAGAAAAGAAAACAAAGCAATATATACATGAATCGAAATTAAACCATTTTATAAAATAAACATAAGCTCCAAAGTCCAGATTATGGATTTCGTAGACGAGTCTTTAGTCATTAAAATATTATTAGTGGGTCTTGGTTTAGGCTTGTGAGCCCCATGCGGCCCAGTTGGCTTCACTACCGACACGTGGCATGTTGTGAATCCTTGATTGGGCATCGACCTTGAAGTCGGCCCCACACATGACCCCCTCGCTATCAATCCTGGGCATTGCCTTCATCTTCTTGGTTGGGTGCTCAAAACTCATCAAGCCGCGCTCAGTGTGGAACATACACCCTCTAGGAAATGGAGCAAACGATTTCCCACAGCTTCCTTTTATGACCCCCAAATTGTCCGAAATTACCACCGCACCATCTGCTGCAATGCCCCAAAATAGGCCAACCCCTTCATTAGCACCCTGCATAAGCAAAACACACAGAGACAAAAATGTTAAGAATATGATGATGAATTGACAAAAACACCCTCTACCATGTTTTACATGAACTGTACATGTTTGTTACCCACTAACTATAATCTAGTACTATTAGCCAAAAAAACCTATGATCTAGTACTGAAATTCAAATCTGCTCCAAAAAAAAATGAAAAATGTTTGTTAAAGACTTACCAATGCAGCAAATACAGTTCCAGCTTTGCAATCATAGATGACAAACCCAAAGCTGCCATCGAGATCCTTGAGGACCTGATCGGCAGGGTACGGACCCCGATCACGGAGGGTCCGATAGGCCTGCACCACGAACATGGCCTCATTGGTGCCCTTTGATAGCCCATACTGCTTGATCAGGCTGCAGAGGTTGTTCAGGCTCCCCAAGAAAATGCAGTATATATCATCCAAAGAACAGAACAACCTATATACATGAAATTCATTGATTAATAATCCTAACTAAGATTGCCAAATGGTAGTAATTAATAATACTAATTAAACAAAAATAGGGCACCTCTGATTGTGATGAATGGAGTAGGGGTTGAGTGGAGGGACATATGCGAGCAACGCTGTGTTTCCAAAGCAGACTGAGAAAGCGTTATTTGGGTCATGACACGACATGAAATCTTTGACAATGTCTCGAGGAAGCTTAGGCTTCTTCTGAGCAGAATTAGTGGAAGGGGCAGGGCTGTTCAGCTCCTGTGGTGGTTGCACCACTTCCTTGTTGAATATCGCAAGCATCTTTCACAGCAAATTTTACAAACCAGATAAATAACAAACACAGAGATACAGATATAGTTACAGAGAATATTGATTCCTTGTTGGGCTATAGCCTATATATAGTCGGTCATGTACTAAATATTTTAGAGAAACAGAGAGAGAAAGAGAGTCGGTGTGTGCGTGGCAATGTTATCCAAAACTCTTGAGGACCAAGGATCTGACACACGAAACGAAATTGTAACCAATTAGTGAGTAAATAAGATAATGATATTTTGCCTAATCTAAATTAAAGGCGTGATTTATGGATAGGATCATAGGATAGTATTATTATTATTACAGATAAATAATTACGGTGCAACTTAGATGAATCAATCATGACCGTTGGATAATGAAAAAACAATCATGTCCGTAACAAGTAAGATCACATGGTTGGCTGCCGCCTGTCTTGGTTTGGTCTTTGCGACAGAGAATTAAGAAAATTGGAAGTGGTCAAAACGCGTTGTACTTGAACGTCTGAAACTCCTCTTCTTATCTAGTTATCTGCAAGTAAAAGTGACAGTGGATCTGAGTCATCACATCCATTTTGTTGCAGTACTTTTCTGAGCGTTCCCTGGCTTCTGACACACCCACGTGTATGGAGTGAACCACGGCCCACATAAAGAACAATACTTGTGCTCAAAGAATTAAATTTCGATTCTGTGTATTGAGAAATTTTAAATTTCGACAGAAATTAAACGAAAATGACGAAAATTACTATTAAAATACAGAAATTTTGAATGAAACTTTACCATGTGTTTATTTAACATATTATCTACTACTTTGATAAAAAACATTGAAGAAACTAAATTATATAATGGGTTTCATGTGATATAAGATGAATATAATGCGCGCTGGAGATAAATACTGTACAAAAAATGGTTCACTAATTAATAATTACATATGTTTTATTGAATAAATAACTTAATTTTATTTATACGATAATTTTGAATCATAAATTAAACATAAATAATCATATAATAACTTGATCTGAATTTTATTAAGAATGTTAATTTATTGGTTATGGACTGAAAAAGCTTAAAGAAAAGTTGAGTTGTGAGACTTAAGAAAATGTTGTTAAATTGATTTGGAGACAATAACAAGTTTTAAATATTCATGGAATATTATTTGAGGTTATGATTTTTGTTATGTGCATTATTTAAGGTTTGNATTTAAGGTTTGGAGATTCTTGGAGTGGAGACAAAATAAATGCTTGGAGATTCTTAGATATTTATTTGAGGTTATAAGGATTTTTGACGAATTAATTTAAGTAATTAAATATTTATAGAAGTTATTGAGAATTATTTAGAAATATATAAATGAAATTGAATGAGGTATGGGTAATTAAAATTTGAAGTTAAGGTGATAAAAAAAGGTACAAGATGAGAGGAACCCATAGGAATTATCGAAACATTTTTTGGACTCTGATCGTTGATTGGTGATTTATTTAAAGATTTGGAAAAGTATACCCTTAATATAGAAGTTTGGATTTAAGAGGAAATAATTAAATTATATCTTTATAAATTATGATTTTGGCATTGCTGAATAGAACTCGAACTCACGAGCATGTAGGCGAAAACGGATTGCGAATCGGAGTTACGTAGCTCAAATTACAAATATTTGAAGCATAAGGGCAAAATGGTAATTGCAGGTCAGATCAGATCTGGTTGTGGCCGAAATTTCGGGGAAATTTCGGCCAAAAATTAATAGGTTGTTGTTAAAATTTCCATACCCCCAAAAAACGAAATTTAACACCTTGTTGTCAAGCTACCAAAAAAACAAAATTTTAATCTAAATCAGCTAATTAAGCTAGCTAGGGATTCGGAAATGACAACATCCTCATCTCCAAAATTTCGATGATTTCGGCGAAATTTCGATAATTTCGGGGAAATTTCGACGAAAAATTAATAGATTGTTGTTAAAATTTTCATACCCCAAAAAACGAAATTTTCGGCGAAATTTCGCCGAAAATTTCGAAATTTAAAACCTTGGTTATAAATGAATTTACACAACTTATTTGTGATTTAATCATTTCGACATTTGATATGACAAATTACAAGGGGTTTCCGAATCTTATATCATTTCCCTTAGTATTGACATTGCAGATTTGCCCAAGGTTCTTGCAAGATGAATGACTGATATGGGCTTACCTTCAATTAACAAATAAATCTGTACAAGTTGTTTTACAAGATGAAGGATTGGAAATGTAACTATGCTTGAGTTAATCCTTTTTTCATAAGCATATCATAAACCCTATCAACTTTGCTTGGTTCAACCTTGAACAGGCTATAGGCGTCAGATTTCTTCTTAACATTGCCGTTCACAATCTCTGTGGAGATTATCTCCAACATGTTTAGATAATGTGAAGGTAGGATTCTCATCTCACTGCAAAGTCTCGTCTCCTGCATGTATTGCACCTAGTATTTATGAGAAAGTTGATGGTATCATGGAGAACAATGATACGTAGAAAATATATAAAATAAAAAACCACATAAAAAAACAATTCTCTTTTGATGCACTAGAATTCGAGATTGGCATTCTTACAGTATCGGAGAGTAAATCAGCCCCTACTAGTCCAGTGACATCCCAATCATCCAAGGAGCTAGCAATAGCTTGCATAGTTACAGATGAGTCCTTGCTGCCAGGATGCAGACCTGTGGATGCCCTAACAGCTCCCCGAGGGCTGATCTGTGAGACTTTACCACTTAGACCAGCCTGAGAGCTTTCCATAATCCTTAGGGCACTTTCTTCATTCCTCTTCTGCTCAATATATCTACTTGCCTCAGCAGCTGTTCTACAGCCAGCAGCTCGAGCTTCCTGCATAATTAATTAATTAATTATCTCTATATGAATGCAACGAATTTAAGCAGAAGCTACATGACATGATCGCTTATTATTTGGAGGACATTGCCCTAGAGTATGTACAAAATGAGTTTGTGCCTAAACTCGAGGGTGGAAACCAATTTTTTGGGTGTGGTGATGGGGAAGTGAAGCATAATTAATCTCAAGTAGTTGCTGTATGAGTTAAATTGGGCTGTATATGAGCTCTAGTCATGTTAACTGTGGGAAGCCATGTTGATTTAACTTAGACTAATGTCAAAAGCATGTGACAAATGTAATGCAAATTTTGTCAATAGCTTAATTTAGTCTAGTTACTGTTACTTACAGAAGAAGACAATCCACAGTATCTACAGGAGACAAAGGTAACAGAAATAGAGGTTAAGTGTGAGGTTGGTATCAGACCTGAAGATCTAGTATTCTTTTAACAATTTGATGTTCCTCAATGATACTCTTAAGCAATTCCTTGTGTTCTTCATTTGAGTGGAATCGCATGAAGACCTTGAACCGCTGATATATTTCCCTCTCCTCGGGTGAGAGGTTCTTCTCAAAAGGGTCAGGATAAAGCAAATTTCTTTCAAGTATGAAATCCTTCCTGCGTTTCCTCTCGTCAAGCCTGCCAAAATTCCAACATACTATTTGAGCCTATGAAGGGTAAATCGAAAATCAGACAGCAAGTATAGCCCATTTTAACAATGAGATATGACTTATATGAATGCATGTGTGGTACCTAAAATTTGCAATAATTATTACAAAAAAGAGTGCAGTACGAGAGGGACCATTACTTTCCTCTTTCTTTTCCATGGATAAGTAAGGGAATAGTATTATAATCAGATATAATAACTAAACAGATACCAATAGTAATAAGCACTATATTTTAATAAATGAATAGTCTGGTAACAGAAATTGTAAACATCCTGAACTTGTGTTAATCCTGTAAACACACGGGAGTTTTATACAGCTTCAAATGCTGCAAGAATCTAGAGAGACAGATAAGTAGAATCACAATTTGGGTGTAACATAAAACAAAAAAGTTCACCGGTGAGTAACTTTGGTTTAATAAGATGGCTTGCAGATGAAGACCAGAGTTGCTTCATGAGCTAGGTTAAAGAAATTTAATCTGAACCCAACATAAATAATCATTTCAATTTGTTATACATCTACCCCTTCCCCCTTCTAAAACTTCTTTGAATTAGAAAATGTACCTACCAGCCTTGAATTTATCAAAGAAACCATAAAAATACCTTTTTGAGTAGACATGCAGGACTCGTAGTTTCAATTCACGGTCAGCATCAGTGTCAGTATCCTTAAATTCCATATCAGCCAGTATCTGCTCTGCATCATTGTCATATTCAGTTTCAAATTCCTGCCTCTTGAAATTATAGCCACTCAATTCTGTCATAGAAGGTCCCTCTTCCCCCAAAGTCCTTAGTTTTTTCTCTCCAATGCTCCGATCCACCAGAGATTCTGCTGACAATAACAAGAAAATAAGCATCTCTTCTTTATACAAATATATTGTTCCTCCCTCTTAAGGTCCTTAAATAATGTCGTTTTTCTCAATGCATATATTGTCTAAATGTTATCCAACGGCAGAAAACAAGACATCAATTACAAACTTTGTTGCTAATGTTCTCTATTGCGAACTTTATGTTATCAATTATGAACTTTATGTTCTCTGTTACGAAATTTATGTTATAATGTACTTTATCACAAAATGTCCAAATTAATTTGTAATTCATGTTATAATGTTAGTAATATAAGCTATAAAGTAGAACCCACGATACAGAAAAATGACGAGAACTTAGGAAGGAGTGAAAAGAAAATAGATGGAGATAAAACACGCACATACCTTCCGCTTTACTGACTTTAGTCTCATCCTTAATCTGCACTGTGTTAGACGCCTTCTTTACAGCACCTGAGACCAAACCTGAGGCAACATCTGCTGTACCAGAATTTGAGTGGGATGAAGATTGAGGAGCTGGAACTTTTTTGGTTTCTTCATATCTGATCCAGCACATTAAACAACAAAAAATAAGGAACAAGCACTTGAACAGAAGAAAGTAGATACAAAATTTAATAAAACTAGCCATACTTGACTCCTGCTGGAAAGGGAGACGCGTCTTTCAGTGTAATCTCCACAAGCATGGGATCTTCTGCAGAGAAAAAGGGAAAATGAAACATACATTGTAAATCCACAAAATAGAATAAAAATATGCCTCTATTAAGAAATTTGAAGTTATAGGAGAGTGAGCATTATCACAAACAAATGACTGCAAATAAGAAATATGGATTGATTAATTATATTTAAATGGTTACTCAGCATCTATGACATACAGATGACACAGAGCAAAGGAAAACCAACAGTATAAGCTAGAAATGTGTCGATCCTTGAATAAAAGCACCACTTCAGCAAACTATACAAGTTACTTTTTTTTCAGAAGAAGCAAACTATACAAGTTACTGAGTCGTTTGATTTAAACTATTGCGCTATCCTAAATCATAAATCATATACCCCAGCATATAGTTGCTTGCAATTCAAGATCATCATAAACAGAGCTGCTTTCAAGAGTCAGCTAATAAAAGAATCATTGCTAACTAACCTTTCTTGATTTCACCGGACCCCTTAGCCAAGGCAAGAAGCTCCTCTCTGCTCTTTCCCATAACATGAGACATGTCCTATGTAGATACGTCATGAAAAATATCAGTGATCTTTATATATAAGTTATAATGCTCATGTGTTTTATGTCACAGTGTGTGCGCACTCATGTTTGTGGGCATGAACTAATTAGATCACTGATCTTACCGGGAGAGGAAAGCATGGGGAGTTCATATATATAGCATTATAATGGTCAATACATTGTTGTCTGCTTTTTGTTCCAACATGTTCAGCAACTTCGGTCCAATTCCCAAATCCATACATTTCAATACCCTAAACAGCAGGGACACACAGCAAGTGATATTAGATGTGAGATTATCATTAAAAAAAAAAAAAAAAAAAAAANAAAAAAAAAAAAAAAAGGAAATTCAGCAAAATTTAATACCTCAAGCATTAGCATCTCCTCATCTGCATTCCAGTCTGGACATATAAGAGGAAAAGACAAATTGTCCTGTTGGACCGAAAAAACCCTCAAATACATGCATGTTTAATGGTCTATGCAATACTGAAAAGCATCTCATAATCCCCAATACGATATCATAGTGAAAGCACAACAAAAATCTCATATATAATGAAATGAACATACAATCTCGTAAATATTGTCCAAACAAATAAAATCAGTTACGCATAGCTGTTTAGACACATATTTGAGGCACCTTTTAAATGGGTTCATGCTGTTGTTGCTTGTATATTGAGGAAAACATTCTTCTCTGCATGCACCATATAGAGCTTCAATTCGGGCCAGAAAACAAGTTCAATCTTAAGCCTTTTAATGCATTTTTTTTGTAATGCCATCCAAATATTGCTCTTAATCCATTCCAAGGTTCTACATTCTCCTCTAGCTATTAAAAGTATATTTAAATCTTAAAAAAGAAAACCAACAATGATCAATAAAGAAATTCAAAAGTTCTCAAGCATCCTTCCAACAATTCCTACTAGTCTAAATGGCCACAATAAGAACGTTTAAAAATTCACAGAGAAGATTCACATCAAAAGAGTAACTTTGGATATTAGAAATGAAGTAACTTTGAGCATAAAATAAAGGTCACTGACCATAACCCTATATGGATGATTGCATTTGTGAGGTGTAACCTCAGCTCCAACAGAGAAGCACTCAATGCAAAGGTCAAAATCTGGACACACCACACATTTTATGCGAATTTTCCCAGATATATCTTTGTTGCAATAATTACAATGGTAGAAAGCCCCTTTGGGTTCGAAATTTTCTTGGGCAGTAGCTTTGTGACTCGTACTAACATTCTCTGCAGGCTCTGCACCTGAAGCTGTTCTCTTTCTCTTACCCTTGCTGAAATTAGCCAAAAAGAGCAACAATTTTCGTGAGGCAAATTAGTAAATATGAATCAGGTAATTGTTTGACAAAGCTTAACTCTGCAGCGAAATAGTAATGGACCTGTGATTGTTATCGTCGTTAGCTGGATGCGAAACTGCTCGGGACCGACCCATTGATTGAAATTCACCAAGAAACGAAGCAACGGAAAACCCTGGAAAACCCTTTTTTTGTTTTTGGCCAAGTTGGAAAACCCTAATTTTTTGACAGTGAAAAATTGGGCATTTCGGTGAGGGCCTGTTGGGGGTGGTGGTGGAATTGGGTGCTGATTTCATCTCCTCCTCGGACAAATATACATGCGCCACGTAAGTGGGTTTTAATCGTACGGTTCATATAAGGATGAAGTAGATTATGTCTCCCCGTAGGATCTAGTGCGGTCCACGTGTCAGTGACTTGTACAGCTTTCACGGAATAAAACGTGTGGGTGTCCGTACTTAAAAACTCGTTCCTTGAGGAAGAGCCTAGCAAGTGAACGTCGGGCGTTCCCGCTAAAAATAAAAAGAAATAAGAAAAATAAAGAATAAAAAAAGTGGTGACTTCAATTTCAGGTGTTCGATGCCCTAATTTCGATTTCGGAAAACCCGAAACCTTAACAGCCTTTCCCTCCAACTCTATCGGCTTCAGCAGCGCCGCCACAGCCACAGCCACAGCCATCTCTCAATCATCAGGACTTCATCAGCATCTTCTTTCTCGGTAATTGCTTTTCTTTTATTTTTAATTGTTTTAGTACTAATTGAAAATTTACATAAACATAACAATAGACTTGTTTGGGATTTGGATTGGCCAAAAATTTGACATACATGGGATCAGTAGAAGCGAATGTTAATACTTGAGAATGGTTGGTTGATATAAGATTTGGGAGAGGAGCAGCTATAGCCAACTTAATTGGGTAGTTAAATGTGTCTATTTCACTTGTTTTCTTGATATATTTGGGAGAGAATCTGAAACAAGTTTTTATTGCTGCCACTTTTCATATGACATGTTCAGAAATGGTGGGACTATCTATAGGAGAAAAGCATTTCATACAGGGTGGCATTGCTCAGGACCTTCGCACTGATGGTCGAAAAAGATTAACGCTTCGACCCATCCATGTTGAAACCGGATTCATTTCCCAGGTTGAATATTGTGTCATGTCATATGCTTCATCTATAATAATTTGTTTTTTCTTTTTACTTAACCAGGTTTTAAATTTGCTTACTTATTTTGTTGTGTTTCCCATTCGTCGTGGCCTCCTTGCAGGCAAATGGTTCAGCAAGGGTCAGGATTGGTGCCACAGAAGTCATTGCCAGTGTGAAGGTATCGTTTGGTCTTGTTGTTAACTTCTGTGTGCTTTTAGAATGACTAAATAAATTTACATTATTTTTTGGTCTAATTATTATAGCTCCTGTTCTTAATTTTTCTGTTACCAGGCTGAACTTGGAAGGCCGAGTTCGTTGCAACCTGACAAAGGGAAGGTCACTATATATGTTGATTGCAGTCCAACCGCAGAACCAATGTTTGAGGTTAACATTTTTATTATCTGCTACTTTTTGATATTTTACTTTGTCAATTGACGCTATTTAGACATCTTGGTTTCTTCTGATACCGTTAAAACTTGAAAGTACGACTATTGGTTTCTGGAATTCTTGCCATGAAGAATCTAGGTGACAACGTATAACCCCAGTTTTTTAATCAATATGGTAATTGAAGCCTTCCCTGAGCTGTATGCATTGAAAAGAAATTAACGTTATGGTTATAGTAGTCTCAAAACTAAAAGAGAAAAAAGAAGAAAATGAATTGGTTATAGCTTAAGTTATAAAGGGTCAACAACTGTTCAATGATATAATATGGGCACAAAATGTCAATTTCTGCTCATTTTTGGCCATCCTTAAAATCCTCTAATGCAATCTGAACTCTTTTTTTTGGTGTCTGATTACTGATCTGTTGCAAATGGAATGAATATCTAATTTTATTTCGTATGGCTATGTTTTTATTCTTCTTGTAAAGCTGTTATGCTACATTCCCTACAGGGTAGAGGGGGTGAGGAGCTATCAACAGAACTCTCGGTTGCTCTTCAACGTTGTCTTTTGGGTGGTAAAAGTGGATCAGGTCCGTATCCCTATTGAGTGAGATGAGAATGATTAATTTGTTGTGTCATATATCTGTTTTCTCTTTTGGCAATATATCTTTTAACTATACCAGCATTTTAATCTAGCTGTACTATTGTTAAAATAGATGCTTTATTTGGTCCCAGGTGCTGGAATTGATCTCACTTCTCTGATAGTCGTGGAAGGAAAGATATGTTGGGATCTTTACATTGACGGCCTTGTTGTTAGTTCAGATGGGAATCTGCTAGATGCCCTTGGTGCTGCTATAAAGGTACTTGATATTTCTTATTTATTTATATACTAATGCTTATTGAATTTATTTTTTGCAAATAAATGGGAAGGAGAAATGGAGTTTGCTGGCTGTTGATAAAGTCTAGTGTGGACATTGCCAAAAGAAAAGTCTAGTGATTAGATGAGCCCTAGCTTTTCTTTTAGAGAACTTGTCAAGAGTCAAGCAATTGAACATAATAAACAAAAAAATCATAGTACATCCTGAAATTTCCTACTAGTTCTGTTGTACCCGTGATTATGACAATTTGTAGCTATCTTGTGATGGCAGTAGGCATATTTGACAAATGAGAGTCTCCAAGTATTTATGTCAATTCATTGTCACTTAAATTTTTGTGAAAAGATCTAGTATGCTTATCAGGGAAAACAAGAAGGAAAAGTGAAAACTAGCGCACCTAATTGCTGTTCCCAAAAAAATTTTGTTTTTGTTTTTTAAAGCTTACCAAATCAATTTAATAGAAAACTGATGTTCCCAAAGGCTGCATTGAGCAATACAGGCATCCCAAAAGTAAATGTTGCAGCTGGTGCATCAGGCGATGAGCAGCCGGAGGTTGATGTAAGCGATGAGGAATTTTTGCAATTTGACACATCTAGGGTCCCTGTCATTGTTACATTAACAAAGGTGACATAACCTTCTCTGCTTTTCTAAAGCAAACTGCAAGTGTTTATATACTGCAAGTGTTTATATCCTTGTGTTGATTTCTGTCCATTTGTTTTTTCAGGTAGGTAGGCACTATATTGTAGACGCCACTTCGGAAGAAGAATCCCAAATGAGCTCAGCTGTTTCTATTTCCGTCAATAGGCAAGGGCACATATGTGGGTTGACCAAAAGGGGTGGTGCTGGCCTAGATCCAAGCATAATACTTGACATGATATCTGTGGCAAAAAGCGTAAGTGAGCAGCTGATAAACACATTGGATTCTCAGATTGCTGCTGCTGAAGCTGGTGAAGATGAATCATGACAATAGTTAGAACCCCTGACATGTTTAAGTAGGTGGGTTCAAACAGGTCCTAGTTATATGAAAATTGTAATCTGATAACTTACATAAAGCTGATGAAAATATTTGAAATTTGTTGTAAGCGTATTGGGCACCTTTTAACCAAAATTAGTATCAATATGTTGTTAAAGAGTTAGGCTATGTTTACTAATCCGTAATCGGAAAGGCAACAATGGGAATCATTCCCATTCATGTGCTTACTTGCATTTGGGAATGACTTCCATGGCCTTTCCCATGTTTACTAAACTTTGGAAAGGGAAAAAAAATGGTGGAGCCCACATTCATTTGGGAATTCAATCCCTTATTTTGGAGGAGTTCAATTCCGGTGGGGGGGGGTTTGGAATGAATTGGGGAGAAAAGGAATATATGTTTTGATTCCAAAACTACCCCAGCAGTTTAGTTGAATATCCAAAATTGCCCTCAACAAAAAATCCCAAAACCTACCCAACGTGATTTTCTTATCTTCTTCAGACAACTCCAAGCTGCCTCCAACCCAACTGCTTCCATATTTTCAGGTTAGATGATTATTTTTCTTCTTTTTTTTTTTATAGAAAATATTTCTTTTAGAATATTTTAGATTGATAAATTAGATTGGAAAACAATCATATGACCCCAAAGCTTGCTTCACACTAGTGGGTTGACATATCTGTTGCATTATTGTGCAAATTAACAACAAATAGACGTGTTAAAAGAGATAGAAATTAAGAAAAGTATATATTGCAAAGGAGTGCCCAAATGTGGAAAAAAAAAAAAAGTGTGTGAAAATCACCCTTCTTTAGTAATTATTTAGTAATTTTTAGTAAGTTTTACATTTCTAAATATTGTGCATTTTGTATAAGGGCATTTTAGTAATCAAACTGATTTTGAATCCGATTCCTGCCAGTTAGTAAACATGTTTATGGGAATCAACTTTATTTTCATTCCGATTCCTAACAGTTAGTAAACACGTTAATGAGAATGTCTGATTCCGATTACAGTTCATTCCGATTACTACTCATTCCGATTAATCATCACTCTAATTTATTTTATTCCGATTACCGCTTATTCCGATACATACATGATTCCGATTACGGGTAAGTAAACGTGCCCTAAAGAAAATGAAGTGGAAGATAAACGAGAGCCTTGATGGTAGTGAATGAGATAATTAATTATTTCGGATTGAAGGTCTTTAATTTTATTGACACCTTATATGTTTATATGCTGTGTTATATTACAATAATAATAAATTAGTTCTAAGTACCAAATCATTAATAAATTTAGTGTAAGTGATAATTTATGAGTTTTTTTTATAAATACACTAATTTCGCAGATTTAGTTATCATATTTTTAAAGATGCACTTGTTATATTAATAATGTACTTGAATGATTGAGGTCCCCACTCCTCACTTTAATAATCTATTTTAGATCTCCAAAATCTCAGGAATAGGATCAGTCCTGATGGAAGAGAAGGTAAGAAATGGTCCACAATAAGCCAACTCGATGAATTAGGTTAATCCGAGCTTAACTTGATCATAGCGGGCTGGGCTTGGGTTAAGTTTTTGGGTCCAGAATCTGAATTTGCAAACTTGGTTGGGTTGGGCCTCGTTGGGAGTTGTAATTGGGCGCGGGTCGGTAATGTTACCTCTAAAATCCCCGACGAAGGGTTTTGAAGAGCAGCATCATCATCCCTAAATCGGCATCTGCACCGCACTCACTCTATTCCTGCCTCCAAATCCTAAACTTCGAAACCCACACACACAAACAGCGAGCGCTTTTTTCAGTAGGGTTAGGGTTTTGCGTGATTTGGGTTCAAACCTTTGCTGCTGCTGCTGCAATGGCCAGGTACAGAAGCCAAAGTAGGAGCTATAGCCCTCGTCGCCGCAGTAGGACTCCGCCTCGTGGCCGCAAGCGCTACGACGACGACCCTCGTGATCGCCACCGCGAAAGCAGGTCTTACAGAGACCGTCGTTCACCCGCTCCTTCTGGCTTGCTCGTTCGCAATCTCCCTCTCGACGCTAGGTCTCTCTTTCTCCCTCTTGTATATCTTGGTTTTATTATTATCAATAATATTGTACGGTTTATATGTTTCTGTGGTTTACGCGTCAAATGTGTGACCAAAAGTGGGTGCTTTTAGTGAATGATTGGTTTTAATTTGTCATTTTTCATACACTAATTTTCTATAA
This sequence comes from Purshia tridentata, assembly GCA_003254885.1. Lineage (NCBI taxonomy): Eukaryota > Viridiplantae > Streptophyta > Magnoliopsida > Rosales > Rosaceae > Purshia > Purshia tridentata. Next base: position 29,192 of record QANT01007735.1, read on the forward strand.
ATACACATAGTTTTCTACATAGCATTGTTAAACTCTGATGAATACCACTTATAGAGCAATAACTAGATTTTACATGAATATATATATATATATATAACACTTCAAAATATGGTAAGCTTTGTTAACCCCAAACACTTAAGCTTATTATAATTTGTTGCAAAATAATTTACTGTTTTATGTCTTTTGTGCAGGCCAGAAGATCTTAGGAACCCTTTTGAGCGATATGGTCCAGTGAAGGATGTGTACCTCCCTAAGAATTACTACACTGGGTATGCCCTTTATTACAGATATACTTTATATTATGGTAGCGATGCAATGTAACTTTTTTTTTTTGGTTTTTTTGTTTTTTTCTGCTGCTATGAGTCTGTGGTGTAAAAATTGAACTCCTTGAATAGATATACTTCTGCAGAAGTGGAACTTGATATACTTCCTGAGCTTTAGGAATCTATGTTAGAAATGATGCCACAATTTTAAGTTATTTAATCAATCTATTACAATTTGAATCAATAGGGAGCCACGGGGCTTTGGGTTTGTGAAGTACCGTTATGCTGAAGATGCAGCTGAAGCAATGGAACAACTGAACCATACAGTCATTGGTGGACGGGAGATCAGAATTGTGTTTGCTGAGGAGAATAGAAAAACTCCCCAAGAAATGCGTACAACTACTCGCGTAAGGTATACTGCAGTTTTCTCCCAAGTTGCTGTACTTCCCATTCTTCTCATTGCTTCCTAATTTGAATAGTTATTTATTTTGTAATGTGGATTTTTGTTTTGTTTTGTAAATTATGTTTTATCTACAGTGGTCGATATGGAGGAAGCAGCAGAAGAAGAACTCCAGCAAGGTCCCCAAGACGGCAATATCGTTGTCAGTTTGAACTTTCTCTTGGGCATTTGTAGAACTATTAACAAATTTTTTTAGTCTTTCATGAAATGATTTTGTACCCTCTATCGTTTTGCTAAATTATCATCAAACTTTTTGTTCACAGCTTACTCGCAGTCACTTTCACCTGTTAGGCGCGACTCAAGGTCTGTATATTTTCTGTAGAAGTTTCTTTTATCATTAATACTGTTTCATTTTTATAATGTTTTAGCAATCTGCATGATATGGGGGTTGCACCTTTCAATGGTGAGGTAAATTCATGTGGTCATATAGTATATTCCAGATCTGATCAATAGTCATAGTTTTGCAATGCTAATTTCACGGATGAGTAAATACTAGTTTCTTCATCATATGGCATGATGTTGATGTGTGGAGGCAATAGGGCACAAAAGGCAAACAATTCCGTTCAGCTTAATTTTGGAACTTATTTTATTGCTAAATTTTTTGATGGTGATGGTGTGCAAGTTTGAGCCATATTTGTTGTTAGTGCTAATGCAGTTTGGTTTGTACTAAAATTAGATCTGTATTTGCAGCTTATCGTTTTATCTTTCTTCTTTTCATTATTTTTAACTGAGAGATCTTAATGTTAGAAAAAGAAAAGAGAAATCACATGCTGGCTAAATAATTTTTGAACTATACCTTTTTCTTTTTCACATACCTTTGTTGGTGACATACTTTGTATTGTAGTTATATGGAAATTATAAGTTGCAGAATAAGAACTCTTTATGTACAGAGATTGCATCTCTTACATGCATCATGCGTCCAGTGAGTTGTATAATATCTGCTGGTGGCCTTGTTTATGCAGATAATAAAGTGAAAATGGAGACTTTAAAGACTTCTGGATTAATAAAGTTTAATGAGAAAAGAGATCATAAAAGTGATGGGCAACTTTTTTACCTTTCTTCCAGAATCTCTCCTTAAGTATTATATATATCCACCATATAGATAATACTTATGGAGAGACTTTGGTCGAAAGGTATTATCTATATCCACCATCAACTATCATCTACAAATGGCATTGGGTTTCCTGTTCTTACAACTTCGGTTTGTGATACCTTCTACGATTGACTGAACTGACAAGCTAAACTTGGTGTTAGAGATGATTAGAATAATAATAGTATTTATTTATTTATTTCTACTTCTTATATTAACTATGAAAGTAAGTTTTTAATAAGAAAATTTGTTAAGTTTGATATCTTGTTTTGCATATACGATCCAGTAAAGAAAGAATATAGAGCTTATAGTTGGCCAAAGAAAGAAATCATCTACAAAGAAATGAAGCCATTCAAAGTTTTTATCGGTAGAGTATGGTGACATTGTTCAAGGAAAAGATATTGTCTGGTATTTAGAAAGTTGGGGCAAAGAGAGCTATGAAGTTGTCAGATGCTGATCAACCAGTACTACTAGCCTAACTCTGAGTGTTTGGCCAAGTATCATATTTTTTGTTCAGAACCCTGAAAAGGTTCAGGTAAAGGTCATATTTTGATCAATTAGATTTCGAAGAGGATGTAAGTAGCTGTTCTGTAATTTAGAAACAGATAATTTAATTTTGAATTTGTTGACTTGTGCCAAAATTACTTTTGCTTGTGCACTTATATTACATTATGAAATTTTTATTTCTGAAAAATGGAGATGGTTTTAGCAGATATCTCTTATTCACTTGGACTATATCTTATTATCTTGCTGCATTAGCAATAATTTTATTTCAGAAAAATAATTATGTATTTTTTCAATTGAAAGGGGTCGTGGGGCTAGGGATGATTATCGCTCGCCAGTGCAATCTAGATCAATTTCACAATCTCCTTCACCACGTGATGAAAGAGACTACAGGAGGTCCCCAAGTCCCAGGGAGAATGGCCGAAGTCCGTGTGATGAGAGAGACTATGCACCCAGCAGGTCAAAGAGTCCAAGGGGTAACAGTCGCAGTCCATCAAGGTCTCGTTCCCGATCCTACAGGTAGATGCCTCTTCCACTTTGTACTCATAGATTGAAGATATGTAATTTCCTGTTTAATAATAATGAGCTTTGCTTCAAAGTGGGTTCCACTGAGTTAGGTCATAAACTCGGGGAAAATAGTCTGTATATTATATTAGAGAATACCCTGTTGTAAATGAAGTTTTAGTACTTTTTTAAAAAAAAATAATATTTACTGCCAAGTTATTATCTATTATTTTTTGGTTGACTTTATTTGTACAAATCTGTGAATTGATTCTATAATTTTATATGCTGCTGTCAATTACTTTGGGCCTTGTGCTAGTCATCTTGAGAGGGTTCTGCCTCTTCCTTGCCTTTAATGATGAATATGTGTGCAAAACAGTATACATTTCAAGTCCTATTAGGATGGATATCAATATGGTGTAAAGTAGTTGATTAAGGTCCCTTGAATTGACCTGTGGGCGTGATCCTATGTACTTGTATTGGTTAATCATATATTTAGAGTGGTGAATTTCTACAATACATGGGGTTTTTCTCTGGTTTTGGGTTGCAGAAGGATGAAGCTTTAAATTGGCTAATTGAATATATATTTAATTATATTGTATTTTTAATCGAGGCTATTTGAATAGCTCATGGGGTGATAATTTCTACAATTTTTGCTGTGCAGTCCTCGTTGATGCCTGTCGGGTATGTTGCTGTTAAGTGGAACCATTTGCTGACTGCTGCTTCAAAGTGCAATCCGAGCATTAGTTAACGAGATGATGGGTTTAGTATTCTGGAAGGTCATGGAAATTTGGTAAATATGACTTTTGGACCATATCAGTTTTTGGTTAATGTTTCTATACATTCACATGTTTGAAAAGTGGGAGTGTAATTTTTGGAGAAGCTTAACGTGAGCTGTTTGTAAGATTGGTTTAGCTTGACAATGCAAAATTCTGCTTTTTAAGAAATTTCATGTGCATAATTTGGCGAGCAAATTGTTTCCAGTTTTTTTTTTTTTTTCAATCTATGATTTTAGTTTTGAAGTTGTTGAGAAAATGGTTATACATCATGAGGTATCGTATCGAACCAGTGCAAGGCTGGCTAACCGTTCACAGCAGGCCATTTGAACACCTAAAATTTACTCCATTTTTCTACTTTGAAAACAAATTAAATGATTTTTTATCCCTTAAAACAAATTTTTTGGCCTACTTTTAAACATCAAAATAAAATTTAGTAACATTTCCCTCGCACCTATTCTATTTGTTCTTGTCTTTAAAACTTTTCCAAGAAGCACAATTGAAGGTGCCTTTCCTGGCATTGTAGGAAAACATCGTAGTAAATCAAGTTAGATGCATTATTAATTTATTATCAACGCTCTCAAAGTAAATCAAATTGTTAAGATGCATTATTCCTCACTTATACGGTTGTACCTCAATTAAGACCTCACCTCAACTCAATATCAGTAAAATTATCATTTGATTTTATGGTAAAAAAAATTGAAAATGAATATCGCTAAAAAAACTCACTTTTTATTTTAGAAATTTTCATAGAGAAACACTCTTATAATATCATCTCAACCCACAACTCGGCCCATGCAGGTAGGGTATGATGTTCTCTCCACGCAAGATGGGTTAGTTTTCTAAATTTTGATAGGAGTCACTTGCATTATAAAAGCCAATATTCTTTTACCACTGGAAGCCAAGTGTGATCATCAACAATTCCAACTGCAAAAGAAAAAATCAATCATGCTTCATAAGGGCAAAATATTTTCCTGATAGGAAGCATGCCCCAAGCAAAATTTGGACATACAAATAAGAAATAGCTCAGATCCAAAAACAAGATCCATTGAAATTGTACGCAACAGTATTAGCTCATTGCACACTGCCCATATTATTGTGATCATGGTAGGATAAAGAGTTTGCTCTCATTTCAATGGGCACTTTTTCTCGAATTCCTCCTGCTCTTTGCGACATAAATCAAATTCGTTTGTATTGTAATACATGCATCCAACATAAGCATCCATCTCTTTTGTGCACTTCTGATGAAGATCTCTCAGCCTGCAGGAAGAAATGTTTCATATTTAGAAACATAAATCTGTTTATGTGTCATGGTGCATGTGTTAACGTGTACATCAGTCTGTTAATATTTAGTGCACATGTCTTGATGAATTATTTCTGGAAAATTTGATAGATTGTTACGAAAACCCATTGTGGGTCAAGTTTTTAAAGACATTTTGCAACTGGATGATAAAACAACAAAAAAGCCAAATCTGCATTACTGCAAATATACAGAATATGATCCATATTTCAAAATGTTGCGAGATTAGAACATAAAGGGAATGATGATACTTAATAAAAATTGTTGCAAGTCAAATGATATCTTATACTAATCTACATGTTATGGAAGATACTCCCCTAAACTTGAACACAATGGTGAATGGTCTTTCCCATTTTGGCCTGCACCAAATTAACTAGGTTTAGGTTTTCTCTTGTGGTTCTAGGCCAATTGCGCAAGTTGCTAATATGTACGAGAAACATCTTCATGTCCGTCTACTAATATCACTGAACAGTAAAGAAATATGAAGTGGAAATAGATGAACATACACAGTCCAGAATACAATGAAATGATTGATCAAAAACATAATATATTCTAATCAAACATACTTTCAATTTACAACATCTATTATTTGCGTAAGGTGGAACAATTTGTACTAGAAACAAGAGAGGGAAGTGTACAAATTTGTCACCATCAGTGTGCTTTTTTAATAAACACAACATCAGTGTTCTTTTTAATAAGACACCATCAGTGTTCTGTGCAGAAGGGATTTTTTCTCTTAGTTTTTAACGTCAGGGTTTGGAACAAGGACCTTGGAATGGAACTGCAGCCTATGAAATTTACAAAGTTGATATATATGAAAAAGAAAAAAGTAACACTAATAGCCTCCCAGTAAGTAGCACCTAGATTAATGCTTTCAAAATTTAGGGTGTTTAACACAAGTTCGAACATTGAGCAGTCCATTAGCATTGGTATTAACCGAGTCTAATGAAGGCCAGGGATACAGTTTCACAAAGTCATCAAATATAAACGTTAGCCAGCTAGACCAAATAAATTTTGGTATATAGCTCTAAATATTTGTTTAGAAGGTCATGCAATGGTATAGACATAGATGCAGCACAATGCATATCTAATGCAATTACGTTGCTTCAATTTTCTCATCTAAAAAAGGTCATTCAAATACAATTTCACACTGTGCCTCCAAACAAGTTCAACGAAAGAGCACTGCTGACTGCTCGACATCACACATTACATGACCCAATAATTCCCTTCATTGAAACTCCCTGATTCTCCATTTCAATGAACAAAAACAACATTTTGGCCTCTAACTCAACTAAATTCTGAGCATTTTGTATAACCCATGAGCTGAGCCACATTGAGCTCATTTGAGTAAAAGAAGTCTCTAATTAAAAAAAATCTCATAACGTGTCAATTTTTACGTAAAGTCAAAGCATAAGAACCTCACGGAAATGAAAGGGAGCTAATTTTGAGAGGCTTACAGGCCGAGGACGCAGCGAGTGACTTGGCGGCCTTTGTCGAGGCACTTCTCGGGGTTTGGGTCCTTCTTCTTGCACTTGAGGAAGGCCACGTTCTCAGCCTGGCAGTTGAACGTTATGTGCTTCGACGCCGCCGTCAGCACCGCCGACGTCGGGATCGGATCTCCTGCTGCGTCCACCGCGCTCGCCATCTCCGATTCCTCCAATCGATTCTTCTGCTTCAAAAAGATCGAAAATTACAAAACAAAAAAATGTCGATTTAAAGAAACTGAATTTAAAAACAGAGCTTATAATCTGAAATGTCCGAACCTTTTCTCTGATTGATTGAGTTTTCTCAGCTGAGTGAGAAAGAAAGAGGAAATGAGTGTTAGGTTACGGTGATAACAAACACACGCACCACAACAGCAAACTTGGAGTTGGGGGTCAAGAAAATAAAGGGTACGGGCATTTTAGTCTTTTCAGCTTAAACATGTCGTTTTGGGTTGGTTAGGTCTCTTTTCTTCTTCAACCTTATTTCAGAGACCCCAACTTCAGCTTCTTCCACCACTCCTCTCTGTTTCTCTCCCTCAGACGATTACAAGTAAGTTCCTGAATTCTTTCAATCATTTGTATCGGAAACGTTTCCATTTTCCTGCCTGTTTTTGCTTTTCCTGTTTTTGTTTTGACATGGGAGTCGTTGTGGTAATGGAAGATGGGTTATGGATATATGGTAAGGATTGCACCTTTCTGGTGTTTTTTTGTTTTCAATGATAAATAGCTCATCCTGATGTAAAATATAATATGGGTGTTTTTGTTGAAGGTGTTATTATGCTCATGTAGTCCGTATAAGAATGTTTTCAGAGCTTTTCTTGTAAAAAAAAGGCTTTTCAAAGTTTTGTTCTTCACAAATTTATAGTTTCAAAATGGCATACCATTTGAGTGAATTTATAGTTTTATAGCAACGTACTCTGTCTCTGATTTTGGAGTTGATAGTGTATGTGTGTTGTAAGTATCAATTGAGGGTAGTGACATTACACGTTTTGAGATATTATTCAGACTTGTGTGATTGTGTTTGGAGAAATACGAGCTTAGTGTTTTGGGGGCACCGGATAATGGATCTCAGTCATGTCATCTTGTTGGTGCTCAGAGCTTTCTTGATTCTGTGCCTATGTTTGTGACTTCCCCTAAGTACTTGATTTTGGGGCACAAATTTACACCTACAAGTATGTTGGAGTTTTCTGTACTAGGACATTTTGAGCACTACTTATCCTTTTATAATGTCTGAATATGGATTTGAGTTACAGATAGTTTTTGTCCATCTTTTTGACTAATTGATGGGGGCAATATTGAAGGCCATGTGTATACCAAGATTATATCTTTGTAGTAATTTTATGTTTCTTTGCAGATGCGCACTTTTATTTGGACGAATAATATCTGCCCACCCGTATGTTGTAGTGAAACCTATGTTTTCTATCACTTATTAGATTGGTTTTGTCTTGTTTGAATTAAGGAATGGGTGACAAAAAGAAGAAGGCTACCTTGTTCATCCGGCTTGTCTCAGCTGCCGGGACTGGATTTTTCTATGTCAAGAAGAAGCCTTCTAGGATGGCAGAGAAGCTTGAGTTCCGGAAATACGATCCCCGGGTAAATCGTCACGTTCTATTTACAGAGGCAAAAATGAAATGATCGAGCAAGTAGTCAGCCCTATTTGTATCCATTTTGTCCACCCTTTTTTAATTCCCAGTAGACACTTTGTTTTCATGTAGACCTAATTCCTAAGGGCTTGCATTAGCTAGTGGTGTTGTTGAAAACTCTTGCTCTCTCTTTAGCTGAAGTAAAATAATTTTTTGATGGCCATTACTATTCTCATGCAAACATGGCTGAATGAAACATTTGTTGTGGTTCCTTTTCTGTGAGGTCATCAAGCTATATCCTTCTTGCATTCCACCGTGGACATATGATCTTTGCTTATTCAGACTAAATTTGACTTGTTATTTGTATTCGAGTTGTTTTCTTATCACATTCTGGGTCTGTCATTTATTTTTTGGGTTGCACTCATCAGAGCTCGAGCTTCAACCTTCAATCCATTCAGATTAGATTGAGTGATGATCTTTTTTTCGGGAAACGAATTCCAAGAATTGCATACCCTTTTTTGAAAATGTTAGGAATAAGAGAGGTTTTTGGGGGTTTGGATATTTATGATAAAAGACAACCAAAATTATTTGCACTTACCAGAAATAGAAACAAGTCTCGTACACCTTTACGCTAAATTCTTGAAAGAAATAACGTTGGAATGATGATAATTAACTCAGTTAATAATGTCATATGTTATCTTCTCAATTAGTAAGTTTAGTTTTGTATATTGAAACCATACCACCTTGGATCCAATATTTCAAAAATTCTCAACTGAAGAACACTCTTGAATATGATGATTTTTCATTCTCTTATAAACAGGGAACTGTGAGTATACATAAATATGATAAATATGAGAAATAAGAGTATATATATAACTTATAAGCGTGAGAAATGTGAGTCATTGGATTACAAAGCACATCTCTTGCCTTATGTATGCTTACATATCTTATGCTTATAAGAGTATTGCTCATGACATCATAGCTCCATGTAAAATAAATATGGTAATAGTATTATTAGCAAAGCTTTCCAAATTATTACAATCTAGAGTTTCCTCAAGTATTACCTAAAGTTTTAAATTTTCATGATCATGGACTAAAATAGCAAAACACTATCACATCGAGACGCATGTAGAAGCAACCAATGCACCTATTTGACAAACACATTGAAGGCATTGAACATAAACATCCCACTCCAAAACCAATCTAAAAAGAACACAATAAAGTTCTCTTGTTTGGTCAATTTATGAGACCAACTCCGATTTGCTACTCTTCCTCGCAACATGAGAATCGAATGGCCCACATAACCTAGATATGGATTTGGATATGACTTTCCATGTCAATATATGCTTAATGTTAAGAAACTTCTCATTCTGGCTAAATAAGGAATACATTGTGGGGTTACTTTCGTGATATAGTTCAATGATTTAAGGGTCATCAAATAGTTAAATAGCTTCTAAGTTGATCAATTATTCGTTGAGATAATTTTTGAAGAGAAACATAAAATTTAAACAGCTCAAATTATTAAATTACAAATGCAGTCTACATCTTAATTGAATAACTCTATATAGGTTAACATAACCACGAAATATAATTTTTTACTTAAATTATGGGAAAAATATTAAATTTTAACTTAAATCTCTCAAACTTGAATTTTATGCTATTATTGATAATGGGGTACATAATGTTATACATTTATTGAAATTAACAACATTTCTTTACCGCGGCCTTTTTTTTTTCCTTAATGAATTACACGTTTCGGCGGAAAAAAAGTATAAATTAAAATGCTTGAAAGTGACTGGTAAGAGTAAGACAAAATTATAAAATTGAAGTCCGGGCAAATGATCATTCAGTACAGTGCTGCATTCATGCCTATCACCAATCTATCCTTTTGTGATTTCCTCTGACGTGGCCCAATGAAAGCTCACATGCACACATTGATCCTCAAACATAGGCACTGGTGAGAGTACAGGTATGGAAGTGAACACTTTAAAGCTCTCCGGTGGAGACCATTTGGGTCGTGTGAACATTTTGACCTCACTGTCAACCACACATTCACACGCACACGCCTTCAGTTTTCTCCTCTCTTTCTTTATTTATTTTATTCAATTCCCACTAACACCATCACACCATTTTGAACATTTTCATTGTTCACCACCACTTCAATTGCTCTCTCAGTGGGAGCTCTCTCACAGACCCTTCTTAATCACCTTTGCCTTTTCTGGGTTCTTCTTCATTTAGCCTCTAATTACATAATTTCTTCAGCTTTTCTTGCTTTTCTTTGTGCATGTAATTAATGGCTCTTTGCACATTCTCATTTCCTGCACGTATCAACCGGGCAACAACACCTTCAGATGCCCATAAATCTGCCTCTTTCTTGTCCCACTTTTCTTGGGGGTCATCTGCTCTGCCATGCCAAGCTCCATACAAGCTCAATCAGGTTTGAAAACATGCATATGTTAATATGTATCTTGTAAATTTGAGAAAAAGCACCCATTGGGCCATTGCTCACTTTCATGTGGCTGAAATGAGTTTTTGGAAACTGTTTTTTTTTTTTTTTT
>QANT01007738.1:138-58214 GCA_003254885.1 Purshia tridentata
AAAAAAAAAAAAAAAAAATTGCTTATGTATAATTAATAGTCTAATGTGGCATTTGAAAAAATAACTTAATTCTGCATGCAAAGGACTTCGACTACGAATTTGAAATTACTGCCGGCTTTTGTCTAACCACTGTTTTTCTAAGGAATTTAAGCCTAATTAAGATATCTATTAATTTTTTATGCTGATTTAATATTTATATATCCAAGAGTATGTAGTTTAACTTAATTACACATTAAGTGTACGTAGTTTTAACTATAAGTATAATATTAACAAAAGCAATAAAAGAACAAAAACTTATAAGGGAATCCGTACTCAATATTCATTTAAATTGTGTACTCGAGCTCCTAAGCAGTCAATTTCATGTGATATAAGGATTAATAATCTATAAATCCCGACCCTTTTGTATGTATGAGAAAAGTTAAAGTCATAAAAATGACCTGTGCTAACAAGGTATATATTTATGGTATCCTTATTTTGCCTTTTACCAAACACATAATTCCCTTAACTGTCCAAAAAGAAATTCGTTAGTTCTTTTCAATGTTTCTTTACTTGGTTCTCTTGAAGCTTTAGAATCACTTTGATGCATTTGCCTGCAACATATAGTACTATGTTCTATATAAACTAGACACAGTTAGCTGCTTTCCGGACTACCCATGTACAATATAATACTACTTTTACAAGAGACAACCTTAGTTCTTGTAAAACGAATCCCACATCAGAAGAGTACATAAGAATTTACATTATAAGTGGGTGGTCCATTAACAGTATACTAAAGTTTTTTTACGATAAATTCTCACACTTGATGAATATATGTTCACCGGAGTCATTGAGCATGATTTGACCCGAATATTGGTGCAAGAATCATACTAATATGATTCAATATTTAAGGATGTCCACACTATAAGGAATTCGATAATGAATTGAATTTTTTTCAACAAATATTTCAAGGTTAGTAGCTTAAAGTTCTAACCAGAATGGGAAGCTCGATCTCCACTTGTCTTTTTTGTTTGGAAATTGCAAGCATACTGCGCGCCTTGTAGGCTTATTGTGGGTTCAAACTCATTAGCAGTCACTACTATATATAACACTAGAATTGTGCTGTCCATGTTGCCAACCAGATCATAACCCTTTTGGCTCAACTTAATGCTTGTTTGATTTACAAGGCATTGCAAATAAGATAATGTGGGGTCCAAGTGTAAGAATCTGGAAGATGGGTCCTACAAAAAATTGTGTTGGAGTTGATGCTCATACTGCTATACATAGATAATGTATTAATATATTGATGGATTATGGTATAATGCATGTCTATGTTGGTAAAAGTAATATTGTAATGATATTTCTTGTCTCCTCCTTTTGTATGTGAGGACTTTCCTAAAGATATATTTCTACAATCTGCAAGAGCAACTAAGATATGGGTCTCAAAACTCTCAACTCAACTCTGAAGCTAAAAGGAATATTTAATAAGTCCTAATATTATATTCATTAATTGGTATAATTAATTCAATTATTAGTATTATGACATGTCTATCATTGTTATTATTATTTCATAACATGCCTGCATGAGAGACAGAGAAAAACAACACTCAAGTTTGTGGCTTTGACACCCTTCCCTTTAGTTCTCTTTTTTATGTATTTTTCATCCATAAAATGGTAAGTTAAACTGCATAGACTATATATATAATGGCATGGTTTTTTCTTTTTTCTTTTTGAAAAAAAGGACTAGCTATATATGCTTTGGCTTCTCGAAATCATAAAGTGTCACATAAGTCTAACACAAGATTTTGAGATTTTACCTCAAATTAAATACCTCAGTTATAGTATTAGTAGTAGATTGTTCAGTTTATATATATTGTAAAATGTTATACCATCTTTCTGGTGTTTCTGGTGTAGGATTTATTTGATCCAAATTCATGATATTTCTCTCTTATCATATATCTAATATTTCATATTACTCTATTATAGCCACATATTAAAATATAATTCCACAACATGCAATTCCAAATCATAAATATTTAATAACATATATATATATATACATATGAGGCTGTCCGACAAAAAAAGATAGCAGATTAGTGAATGTGTATGGTAGTGGCCTCCCATTTCTTGAAGTTGGAAGGTGTCCATGGGATTTAAAGTTGGTCTGTCTGATGCTTAAATTTCCAGCTTCCTAGGGCATCGTACATTACATACATACGCAGCTGAAACATAATGCCAAAGACAAATCGCACCACAGATGGGACATAAAGGTTCGGCGCCCCATCTTATTCTTTTTCAAATTTTGGTTATATATTTATTTACTAATCAATATGAATTTTTCCCTCTCCTTTCTCGATATTTAAAACCTAATGGTTCCCTCAAAATATCTTATTGAATAATTTATCGAATTTACTATATCAGTCTCCCACATTATGAAACATAATTATCAACATATCACAATCGATGATAATGATTGGATTTCTGGCCGTACACGTGTCCCAAATGATCTGAAAAATGAAAGGTGTGTATCAGATACGTATACAATGTTTGTAGGTGAATTGATATAATATTTTGGATGCAAGAGTCTTGAGTTAGTCAAATGGAAGCCCCCCCTTGCTTTCTTTGAAGGAGGACTTTATGGTGCAGAAAGAGAAAGGTTTAGGGTCCGTACCTTTCTTTGGGGCAAATGCCAATACTGGTGGGGAGAAGTTTGGTCACTTACCCACTCCTTTTCTGACCTATGCCCACTATGAAAGTAGCTCTTGACCATCACTCTCTCTGTGCACCAACATAGGAGGCATGAAGATAATTAACTTAATTAAGATCGAATATTGTAAGAACAAAAATATTCTCTTGTCAGAAGTTGATTTTTATTTGAATGTGTGGTTCGAGTGTATAATATGATAGCATAAGATGTTTATGTTTCAAGTAATATGAAAAAAATGAAAGAATCTAAACATCCATTCCAAAATCAATTAGCAATGAAAGGAATAACTCAAATCCTTATAAGTCATTTGTAAGACTCTTACATTTTCAATGTGAAATTTCTCTCAAAAAGATTACTTACTTGTGGCGTTATTCAAACCTAACATGTGGACAATTTATATTAAATGACATGAAAGTATATGTAGTTGTTTGAGCGCATCACATGAATAATTTACTTTGATACCATGAATGATTTAAAGTATACATAGATTTGAATAAAGTTAATTTTTAATATAAAATTTCTCTCAACAAAGAAAAATTACACAATTTGTCTCGAATAAGATATACAAAAAATTCTATATATGTTTAGCCCTGCACATGCTTGAATAGGAAATCCTAAAGTCAAAGATGAGTGCAGTGAGATCTTTGAGAAAACATGATTAATTCCTCGGCTCCTAGCAATCACATATTAATTGTGTTTGTCAAATAAGACATGCTAGTTGTTGTTCTTTCTCTTTCTCTAGGCCATCAGACATATATGCTACTTCGGTCCTTTTCGACCTAGCTAGCAAGACCAGCAAGCCTTTCTTAGAACAGTTGTAATGCCTTTTAATTTTTTGCCTCTCTAATAATATTTAGAAATGAAAAGAGGGCATGAAGCAAATGGGTCAATTCCAAATTTAGAAAGCATTTACTGGCCACAACTAAAGTTAGAGTTCGAACCTTCATTGTTCAGTTTTTAGTATCGAAAAAAAAAGCATAATTTTGCATGATCCATCAATTTTAATTCACAGTTTGAGGACATAACATAATAAAAAGTTTACAAATATAGCTTTAAATATACTATAATTTTTCATGAAGGGGAAGAATTGCAAAGTATTCCATAGACAAAAGAAGATAGATGAAACATGCGACAACCACAAGTAGATTAGTTCAATCTGAAAACTAATTTTTTAACCAAGAAAACAAAAATTCTTTCAAATTTCCAAGTAAAAGTTAAAGAATCCTACCTAATATTAGCTTTAAATTACTTCAATAAGACTTCAATATTAAAATATACTAATTAAACCCATATTTAATCAAGACTAATCAGTTTCTAGATTCTTATGCCGATACTGTTCAGACAAAACCCCTTGCTTTGCAATTATAAATCTAACAAGTCTAGACTTTTATGGCCTTAGGCCAAATCATATGCTTCCACGTGGAAAGCATTTGCCAATAAACAATTTGGAGCGTGACAATTAAAGCCATAATTTTCTTAGTGCTTGTGCAGTAGTTATTTGTCGAATATTAGACAAAAAATATGAAACAAAAATCAATATATAAGGTATTAAAATACAATCGATTATAGAGAGAATTTAAGAAGAAATAAAAACGATTTTGTGTTCAGGTGAGGCAGCCCACGTGCATGAGAAAAGTCAGAAAGTTTTTAAGGAAGTTACATTCGAATCTCTCGTCAAATAATTAGACATATTATTACATCAAAATGCATTAAAATTTGTACAATTAAAAATTTTTTGTCACTTAATAATTAATATATGAAATGACTCATTTTAATGCTGGTAAACCCTTCTTTCACTTTTCTGTTAAAATGTTTATAATTTTGACTAATCTGTAAATTATTTTAAGAGATTTTTTGGTGTGATTAACAATCGACCACCATAAATAGGAGAAGTAAATGGATTAAAAATTGACCTAAAGAGTCAAATTGATAATTTATTTTGCATGAAAGTTAAAAAAGTTGATTAAATTATCCTAGGTTACCTTTTACTTATTATTTTTACTTGTAATACTCTTTAGTAAAATATAGCAATTAGGTTAGTTTATTAATAATCTAGTTATTTCTCTTCTCTTAATTTTGCCCTTTATATTATTATATATATATATATATATATATATTGTTTTTTTTTCAACAATGGAACTCAAATCTAGAAAAATAATGAAATTACGAATTGAAATTGCAAAATGAAAAATATTATATATATATATTGTTTTTTTTTCAACAATGGAACTCAAATCTAGAAAAACAATGAAATTACGAATTGAAATTGCAAAATGAAAATGCAAACTGAAATTGTGAATTTTTGAGTTTATTAACTGTGTTAGACAACTAAAACTATGACTTTATAAGAGTGTTATCCATAACTGGAACTGTGAGTGAAACTAAAACTGCAGTAAAAATTGAAACTGGAAGTGAAAATTGATACTGTTTACAATTAAATTTGTCTACATAATGCTAAAGCTATTTTGGTTTGTGGGTTGGTGATGTTGCCTAAAAATTAAATTTTGTGAGCTTGAATGTGATTACCTTAAAGTTAATGGACCCAAAAAAGTTTACATGGCATTAAAAATATAGAATGGACACTACAAGAAAAAATGGCTAATTTCATAAAATTTTCAAAATAAGATATCAAGTTAAGAGATAAAAAAAATGAAGTCAACTAATTTAAAATATGGCTTAATATTATATAAGCTATACTTTTAAATCAAATCTTTTATTTTCATCAAGTCTTGTAATAGTTGTTAGAGTTATCTAATTGAGGGGACTGTAAAATTACCCCATGCACTCAAATTTGATTCCTCTTGTCTCAAATAATTTTTAAAAAAAGTTAGTATAATATTGTAGAATTGACTCATGCACCCAAATTCAATCCATTATCCCTAAATAAAAGAAACAAAGTTTAGTATGAGGGATTAAACCAGATTGAAAAGGTAACTGGATCACTGTTTGATGAACTGATTTAGTTCTTGAAACCTTGCTAGTTAGTCAACAAAGACTGAAAGTGACCCAAAATTTAAAAGTAAAAAAAAAATTTATCATGGTTGCTTCCTAGTTTCTTCAACTTCAGCTATCTATCTATACAAATACACTATTCAGTTGTCATGCTTAAGAATACTCATAAGCTAGGGTGTCTTATCAAGCTCTTTTTAAAAAAAAATTTGATGTAAAAGACTTTTCAGAAAATTGGATGTCATTTCTTTTTTTGGGGTAGATATGTGACATTTGTTTTCTTCCCATATATGATATATCATATATGTGCAAGTGGCTAGAAAAGTAAAACATTGTAAGACTGGTTTTCTTACTCCCGCTTTTATCGCTGATTTACGATTCCCCGCGCTTCTTTGTGCAATACTCTGCAACAGAGAGACAGAGAGAGAATAGGCCATAATAGGAATTGGCCTTTTGTGCTTTTGTCCAACCTCCATAGAGAAAAAAAAGCAACAAACAACAGAAGAAAACAGTGACTTGTGCTGCTTGTTATAAGAGCTAGAAGAACCACTCAAAAACCCCACCCTTCTCTCTTTCCCTTTCTCACATCTCTCTCTCTCTCTCTCTTTGTGTCTCCCAAAACACTTTGCCTCCATTCTTCACACCAGAGTAGAGCAGCATGGACAACCACCCTCTTCTGAGCAGCTGGGCATACTACTGCCAAGGAAAGGTAAACAATTTTTCTTTCTGGCTTCAAAGGGGTTTAGTAACTAACCAGCTACTTGTGTCCTTAAAATTGCATAATGGAGTTCCTCTCCTCTACAATTTGAGAGCCTAATTAATGGGTATCAAGTGTTTTCTTTTTTCTTTGTATCTTTATTAATGCAACTAGTGTGCTTCTGTTTGCAAATTGAGAGCTAAAAGTTTCACGGTATTGTGTATTTGGATCATACAGACAATAGAAGAGTTGAAGCAATCTCTGTTGTACACAACTGTGGAGCTTGAACAAACAAGGGCAGCTGTAGAGGAGGAGCTAAGAAAGAGAGATGATCAATTAGTTCATCTCAAAGATCTGCTTAGCAAAGCCATCAGAGAAAGAGATGAAGCACAAGACAAATGCCATAGATTTCTCCTTGAGAAACTCCTACTCCAACAACAACAGCAACAGCAAGCAGCTCCTCTGTCTGGAATTTCAAGCATTGAAGATGAACCCAGGAGGGGAATTGACTCCAACAATGGCTTCTCTTCTTCAGATTGTGAGGAAAGCATTGTCTCTTCTCCAGTAATTGACCCAATTCAGCAAACCCAGTTGCTACCACACCCAACACTGGAGCTAGTGCCTGAGAAGCCATTGCCTGAGAAAGGAAAGCTCTTGCAGGCAGTCATGAAAGCTGGCCCACTACTTCAGACCCTTCTTCTGGCTGGGCCACTGCCTCAATGGAGACACCCACCACCACCACTTGAGTCCTTTGAGATCCCCCCTGTGACAATTCCTTCACCACCACCACCACCAACACCATTGCCAACACAGCTCCTCCACCAAGACTCCTTGATTAACATTAATGGTACTTGCAACACCAACTGTGGCATAGTCAACAGGAAAAGACTTCTCTGTGAAGGCTCTGACTCTCCTTCAGAGACCAAGTACCAAAGGGTTGTTCTCCAATAACTACTACTACTAAAGATTAATCCCCTTGTTTTCACAGTTTTTATAATTATAATTATAAATCTAATACAACTAAAGGGTTAGTGAGGATGAAATTATGAAAATTTCAAGTGGGTATGTGACTGATCTAGCATTTGTACAGAGGTTTGTTCTAGGAAGGACGCTTATTCCAGGTTTAACTCATTGAGAGGAGTACTAGGAGAGAGCTTGTTTGTGGGGATTTAATTTCTCATTTCTTTTCCCTTTCACATTTTAGTTTTGCTCCATGATGTGAAAGAGGGACCTGAATTTTTCCAAATTGTTGTGGGATGTAAAATGTAACTTTGATACTAGTTCACTAAGTAATAGCTCATTCTGTGTGTGTGTGTGTGTTTGTAACTATGTGATGGTCAGAGAGAGACACAGTCACAGTGAGATGGTAAACATCAAACATTAAGATTATAGGTGTGGAGTTGTTGAAGTTAGAAGATGGGTGTGGCCAACAACCAGAAAGGTTCAAGAGGCCAGCCTTGTCGGGTTCAGTGGAACCCAAAGATCAGAATCAGGATCTGCTACTGGTGTGATGTATGATTATATCTATTTATATTTTGAGGGAAGCATGATTGTTTAAGACTCCAATCCCAACCCCCATGTTTCTCAAAATCAATTTCCCTCTTCTCTATTCTGTCTAAATGAACTAAAGCCTCTTTTTTCTAATCTGTCCCCACTCACTTGTTTATACTTAATTTGAGCTTAAACCTTTATCTCTCAAAAGTGGAGCATATAATTGCAGGTTATCCTACTTGCCAATAGCATTTCATTGCTACAACATGCTGAGTTGACTTTGGAGTTCCTAATTAATTGGCCATGAGAGATTTCAAGTAATAAGTTTAAACATTTCACTATTCCAAGTAAAAGTTGGGACTCAATATTGAGGTTAAATTATTCTAATTAGTTAGGCAAGAAACCCAGGTGCAATTTTCCTTTTAGCCACCATCATATGTGATTATATAATGTTACCCATTGTTTTCTAACAGTAAAGTGGTTGAGCAATTTTTGGTTCTACTTATAACTCAAACAGTTCCAATCCTTGTTTCTTAGGTCCACAAGTGAAAACAACACTACTATGCATCCACATGCAGACATGTGCATTGGTAAAAAGCCTTCTAAAGGTCTATTCTGAAAATAGGCCGGCCCATGCACAAGCTATGATTTGTAATCAAGAACAATTATGCTTCAATTCAAATATACAATTTGTAGGATAGCAATAATATCACTTCAATTTAGCCTCATCCTATCCGATTTGTAACATTATAGAATTCTGGTTTAGGTTCTATCATATTGTAGTGGTTAACAACTAAGGAAAGAAAATTCCTTAAAAGCCTTTGTGATTGTTATTTCATGGTCCATCCTTCGAGTCATCAACCAATTTTAAAAACCATAACTTCATAGGCTGTTCAAATCTATATCAATGATGTGACCTATGTTTGATGATGAGTCTTGTTAATTGAAATTGATAACATAATTAAGCTGAGTCTCATATTTAAAATCGTTAAAACATGACAGAAAATTGGTTTGGTAACAAGTTACAATATAAAAATTCTATGGTCTATAAATTCTAAAATGCTGAGGTATATAGACCTTATAGACTTATAGCGAGTTTCACATGATAACTGACCATGCATGTGTGAACAACAATTCAAAGCAAAGCTCTACATCAAAAGATAGGTGTTTGTATAATTTGATTTCCCCTACAAATTCAGCACATGCAACGCAGGTGAAGGGGCTACCACTAAACAACAAACCAATAACCCCAAATGGGTTCAATTTTCTGGAGGCAATACGAAACCCAAAAAACCAGTTGGAAATTTAGACATAAAATCCAAAACCATTAGAGGTAGCATGGGCTGGGTTGGCTATGTTCATGTTTGTTTGTTCAACACGGCAGAGGATTAGGAATGGGAAGATTCATTGCTTAGATGGTGACCCCTTGACGAAAGCTCTTGGCTTAAAGAATTAAGACATGACCTCCCATCCCTTTTGAGGGGGATAGTCATGTCTCAGTCCTCTCTTTGTTATTATTAGCTGTAGACTTCCAAATCATTCTATTCATTACCTCATTCCTCTGCCAAGTAACATGGAGGATTTGCATTCTTGGGTCAAGGTTCATGAAACAGATGTTAACATGTAAACAAGAAAACGGTGCTATGCAAATATGGAATACAGATAAAATATTTACATAATTAATGCATGTTGAAGAGTTCAAAACTTCAAATGATGTCTCTGTAAGTAAATGTCAATATGTGGACCTGTGATGCTACCTTTTTTTTGGTGATATCCATAGAATAACTGAAATTCAATTGAAACGTGCAGCAACTTATAAAGAAAAGATTAGCATGTAACTTGAAAAATATGGAATTCTTCTTCTTCAGCTGATAATTCTTTGATCCAAAGAAGAGCTACCTCAAAGACTTCTCGATCCAAATTCATATATCCTAATTTGTGGTATAGGCTGAAATCATAGGGTATAGGTTAAAGATGTCATTGGGGCAATCCGCCAATTTGACCCACTTTGGCCTAACTCGTATGAATCAATTGGAATTATAAAATTTTACATGTTTGAATTTTTCAAGCCAATATGAAATATCACTTTCACAAATACGATTAGAGCATGACTGATTGACTGCCCTATGCAAGTGGCCACCAGAGATGACACATGGCAACATCTGAAAAACTCATCAGTAAGTTGCTAAATTGAAGGATAAACAGTCCTCAGATGGTTTATTGCTTAAGTTAACGGTACTGATTCGCCAAATTTCTTCAATCAATTTATTTGATTTAAATCATGAGCTAAATTAAAGCAATTAGATTTAATTAAATCACATCAAGTCAATTAGCTCAAAATCAATCAAAATTTGGGCTTAATCCCACAAAGTTCGGGATTCAAATTGATTCCGAATCAATACCTTATTCTCTTGCCTAAATACAAGACTCGTGGTTTAAAAGAAAGGACCTCCAAAACCCTCAGGCCAAAAGTAAACACCTAAACACTAAGACAAATATTTTGTACACCATCTTCTTGTTATTTAAATTTGCAAAAATCATGTCTACAATTAGCAATAAAACAGCTATAGCCATGTCTTCGCCACTGCACAGAAGACATCTCCAGAAATGAATTACATATGACAACTCTGTTCCTCAATCATCTTCGTTGTCATCTTGATTGTTAGAATGATTAGTAGAATGATTGTTAGCTTGAGCAGTATACATCTCAGCAACCTGAACTTCAAAAGAAGTGTCAGGCAATGGATATACATATAATGTAACATTTCAAAATTTTAACTTTCTGACTTCAAATTTATGAATCAAAATGATTAGACAAACATAGTTATTTTCACCTGCTCAGATGATGTAGCTTCCTCAGGTTTTTTATCTTCACGAACACGAAGAAGACGTGGAAATCGAAGAGAAATACCCTAGTCACATTTAGACATGCAATTAGATGAAGAAAACACACGATCTATTTTTCATTCCACAAAGTGACAGCAGATCATAGAATAATATAATGAAAAGAAAAATGACATATACTTCAAACAAAATAAAATTCATTAAACCTTATTAGGATCCACTATGCCAACTGCAGCACGATAAACAGGGCTAATAGTCAAGTCCGCAGCTTTCACCTCCCAAACCTGGAAGAAAATGACACCAGACAGGTATGAGAATTAGCTTTACTCCAACAAGTCTAGCACTTAAAAAACATGTTCAAATTTACCAATGTAACTTTCCTAAGTTTCATTGTTTTGACAACTCAACAGATGAATTGTAGTTCTAAAATTTCATTACCCTTCTAACTTCCTAATAAATTTTTTTTTTTATAGAAATTAAACCTTCCATAATTGTGCTAAGTGCTCAAGAATGAGCATCTGGCAAAATAGGTTTGCTAATTCGTTCAGTATATCACCAGTATATTCTATCTGAATTTGTTTTTTTTTTTTTTTAAGGAAAGAGAAATGCCCACGTGCATCTGTAAAGGTTAACAATTTTTTATAACATGGCATGCAAAGACCACAAAATTTATTCATCACATCTTATTGAAGATAAAAGAAAAAACTGACAATCCCTGCAAATTTGACAAATTGGCCCAACTTCGACCTTTTTTCAAGATTCAAAATTCAACATTTTTGGGAAGAAGTTGAAAGCTCAACACACAGGATATATATAAATGATTAAGACCTCTGAGCCATCTTATACTTTTACAAGCCTTATACTTTTAGGAGCATCCACTAGAAATGTTCTAAAATTGATGCTCCCCATACCATCTTTCCTGCTTATGCTGTTGTCCTCTTCCACAAATTTTCATTTTACCACTTTGATAGTCTCTCTAAATTGTCCAAATAAGTTGAGAATGACAGTGGACCTATATCAACCTTTGGAAACAATGTCAAAAACTAATACCCCATGAGGGAAATATTTAGATAACAGCACCATTCTTAAAGTGAATTTTGATAAGTACTTTTTATTTTATTTTAACAACAATATCATATTTGGTCTATTACATTGTGTTGCTCAACAGTCCTATCTAGAGAGTTTAAGACTTCAAACTACTTTGGGCACATCAACTACACAATCCCGAACTTCTTACCCAAACAATAATGTAAAATTCTTAGGAATTAGGCAAAAATTCCTATATTGTTCTTCCTTTTTTTTATTTATTTAAACCCATTTGGGGTTTTTCTTTTCTTTTTTACCAGGCAGCCAGGGTGCTGGGAGGGACCTTTTATAATTAAAAGAGAAACTGATCTCTCCATTCAGGAGACAAAAACTTCTAAACTTGCAATGTGCAAAAAAAAAAAAAACTGGGTACAAAAGCAAAGTGTGGAGGGAGTTTTATCAGAAAAGTAAGCAAACAAAAAGGCGATGGTTATTACCTCATCAGTGTCAAACCATACATCTGGATTAATTGTATCTGCATACTGATAGTATGACTGCAATTAAAGAGAATGCAATAATTAACAAGCAAGAGAATCCATAAAGCCAAATACATAAATGGGCTTCAGTGGCAACATCAGAATGAAAGAGAGAAACACAGACCTTAGGTTCGGGTATCACTTTAGCACGGAGACTCTTAGAACGTTCTTCAAGCACTTTTTCAGAAAATCCAGTGCCTGTATTACATCAGGAGTCAGGACATATAGGCAGAATGATCAGTTATAGGTAAAAATGCTTGGCAATCATTGAAAAGGTTGTGAACACATGCACAAACATATTGCACTTACCTATTTTACAAATGCTTTGAAATT
Organism: Purshia tridentata; assembly: GCA_003254885.1. NCBI lineage: Eukaryota > Viridiplantae > Streptophyta > Magnoliopsida > Rosales > Rosaceae > Purshia > Purshia tridentata. Next base: position 12,698 of record QANT01007738.1, read on the forward strand.
CTTCATTATTGCTATCGTAACAAGCAAGGAGAAAAGCACCATAGACACCTAAGGAAGACCAGATGGATCATTACTATTATTATTACATTGAGGAGAAAAGAAAGGATAGATGTATGGCCATTAAATCGAGGAGAGAAGTGATGGATGTAAATATATAGAAAAATTTAAGGGTTTCATTATTACATGGAAGAGAAAGGGGCAAGTTTTTAATTATCTAAGTCCCAAAATAATAAGACATGGCTGGATGGGTACCCCTTCATTCAACTGAAAATGCTATTTAATTACAGTTACCTGTACGTTTCCCTCGGCCATTGAAAGCAGCAATAGGTACCAAGTCTAGTGAGTCCCCAATACTACAGGGCATGCAAAAAAATGAACAGAAATTCATAAAGATGTATCAGGATTAGTAAAAAGCCAATTACTTATTACAACACTTACCTCTCCATGTAATCTTTCTTCAATTTCAGCCAGTTAAGTGACCGCTTTGAAGGCTCATATGTAGCATCTTTATTCAAGGTTTTGATAATTAAACCCTCGGAACTGCAAACCAGGATGAATGAATAACATAAAAGAGTAATAGTTCAATGAGGATTTGCAGATAAGAAAATATAAACTGGAAGGCAAGTGATCAGGCCAAACCGCAAACAAACCAAAAACATTTCAGCACAACTAGTGTTAGCAGTCTAAAGAGATCTGTTCAGAAGTCTATTACTATTATTATCTTTTTCCACCTTCAAATGCATTGTGCACAACTTGTCCAGTCCAAATGCAGCACAAATACATTTCTTAGAAAATTCGAATTACTTTATCTAATGATATATCAATTCATATCCACTTGCCTGCTGAAAAATCACAAGCACAAAGTGAATACCTTGAATCAACAGCAGCATCAAGAAACTTTTGTATTTCCTCAATATCATTTGATGTTAATGCCGTGGCAAACTGAAAAAATCCAGCTTCTTCTGCAAAAGAGTCATAAAGACACTGCAAAAGGCAACATACCCACATGTAGGAAGAAATATATTACTATTTTCTGGTGTAATGACTGAACAAGCATGAACAATGGTCAGCAAACATTAGAAATCCAGATTTTTTATTTATTTATTGTAAGTTAGACCTACAATACTGTCAATTGGTGTCAACTGGAACAACCAAATTTAAATGTTTAGTCAACAGGGCACCCTTCTCAATTTCTCATAATATCCCTAGTATCAATGTAGTGAGTTAATGATACTATGAGCATAGACACCTTGTCTGTCTTTTCTTGCACTTTATGTTTCAATTTCATAAAAATTAATGTTTACTATTAAAATTTGATGCCCTAAGGCATTATCCTCTAAGATTAGTAAATTACTCAACAATGAAATAAGAGTAACATAGTTGGCACTTTAAACTTCTCGCATTCCCCAGTCTAGGCGCATGAAAGTAATACAAGGAAATTGAATTACAAGAAGTAGAGCATCAATAGGGCAACTCTTGAAGAATACTATTGCCATTACTTTGCTACATGCACACAAAACTTCTAGAATAAAACCTTTTCCTATTTTTTGGCCAGTAATAATAACTTCTACAATAAACTTTTCAGCAGTATTTGTTCCTAAAAAAAAATTAGGGATGTCATTGCAAGCTGCACTAACCACTTTGTTTAGGTACAAAATGGAAACATTTCCCTGCTGCAAAAACTCAGGGAACATGCTAACATTGTTCTCTCCATTGTGCACATAAAATATTTCATCATAAACTGATAAACAGGCATGATGAAAATAGACACTCAAACAAACCAACGACCTCCATATGTTCCAGACAACATAAAAAGACTACTGAGTTTCGAAATCAATTTTTTTTAGTCTACAGTAGATAATCAATAAGTATGTCAGTCAGACAATATGCACAACTTGGCATGATATATCATAACTTCTATGGAAACATAAGTACTCCAATGGAGTAGAAAAACAACAGTAAATTCTAAAAGCTAATTGAGAAGAAAGAAAGCAGTTGTACCTCTCTACGAACTTTCAGTTGTTCCTGAATTAGGGGTCGGCCATTAAGGTACAACATATCAAAAGCAAATATGCAGACATTAACCTTGATGTCACTCATGATCACATTTTTACGAGCTCGAGTGCTGAGTACCTGCCATAGAATTTCTCATAAAGATACTTTCCACCTTAATTCAACAATCATCAATAGTAAATACTGTACCTTGTGTGAAAATAAATATTTTAAAACAAAAATAAACACGCAGAAAACTAATATAAACTTTTTGCATCCAGTATAATTGAAAGCATAACAGATCGTTTGCCTGTCTATATACAGTGACGATAAGGAAAACCACAAGAAGAATATATATTTATATATGTTATTGAAAGGATGGGAAGGTCAAGATTGTTGTGGGTATGAGAGGTAAGTACTCACTCTTCCACAAGAAGAGTTCAAAATAATATAGTCAAAAAATTATTTGTCTCACCAAGATTCTGAAAATTTAATGATTTATGTAATTCTACAAAAAGAATATGATAATAAAACTATAAAAATATTTGAGAAGCTTTTAGAGACAAAAATAAATCAGAAGTGTGATGTGGAAATATTTTACCTGGAAGGGCAGAATTTTCTGTTCTCCACGGTCATAGGCAACCAATTCACAATCCAAAACAAATGATTTTACTGATGACTTCTTAAACCTGCAAGCTGACAGAAACATTAGCAACTGAAAAGTAGAGAGCACAATTAGTGTTCTGAAAAATATGAAGCAGGAACCATAGAGCTCTTTAATGATAAATAAACTACTATCCACACATTAACTAGTCATCCACAGGTTTGAAAAAATTCAAAACACGGATCACCAGAGACTCCAAACATTAAGTTATGCATTCATTTGTTTACAATAACAGATGCCACATCACCCATTTAGCAAGTCTTATAATTTAGAAATATCAAATATTTTACTTTACCCAGTGCATCAATGTTTTACATGTTACATTAATTCTGAAAAACTAATAGAACAGAGAACCCAAAAGTAGTTTGAAAATTAAATCAGTAACCACTCAACTCTTTAACCCATCACTTCCCATTGGCACACCATGTAATGCACAATTGCTTGATTAGTTTCTATTTTATTGTTTATTTAGTTTCTATTATACAAAGATGTCAAAATATGGAATTTTATTCAAGAGTACCAAATTCCCTCAGGTACTCTCACACATAAATACAATTTGAACTACCATGCAACCAAGAAGCCTACCTCGACACTGCAGCAACAACATCAGGGAACTTTCCAGTGTTTCGTTCAGCATTTCGACTGTAGATCTCAACCGAACCATTCTCCATGTAATGTATCTAAACGGAATGAAAAATTTATAGCACATGATATATCTCTAGCAAAATAAAAATTACAAGGTGTATTTAACTAGATAGTATCACCTGAGCACGTTCTCCATCATACTTGTATTCACAGGTGTATTCTGTATCCTGAAACTTTTGTACGATCTCAGATAACCCTTTAGTTGGCTTTGCTAGCATAGGTCCAACTGGGACACCCAAGGTAAAGGTACAGATGTTTGGAAGATTCCACACACCACCACTTAGAAGGGCAGGGATGATTTTATCGTAAACAGGAAGTAGAGAGTACACTTGTTTAACAATCTTTGCAGCCTGATCAAACACAATTGTAAAGAACTTATGAACATAGAAGGCAAAAACCACCAACACATATTCAGCTCAGCTTGTATCAAATTAAAACTGCTTGGATTGTCAAAAATATCAAGCATAATGGTATAATAGCCAAAAGTCTTTGCTCTCCAGAAAAAGAAACCGAAAGACAAAAAGAATCTAAACTCTTAGTGCACTCAAATGTGCAAACTGTGCATGAGATCATAAAGTCAGTGCCCAGAAAATTTGATGGTATGAAGTTTCAGTAAAATTGCACCATTTGATCTGAAGAACAAAAACTCACCTCTTCTAAAGGAGACTGAATATGAGGAGGTGGTGTAGAATGTTTTTCAGTATACACTGCAGCTTGTCCCAGTGCAGCTAGAAGAGTCTGCTCTGCCAATCCAATTCGCAACTTTGTCTGCATGACAACCACTTAAACCTTACAGTAGGCTACAAGGAGTTCCCAACTGAAATTTAGTGTATGACCAAATTACAACCTGAAGCAAACGGATCAAATATTGAGGTTCACAGTCAGTGGCAGAAACAAGAAGTTCCTTGATGAGGCTCTTTTTCCTCTCCTGACTATCCTTCCCAGATTCCTATTAAATTTCAAAATCAAACGCAAACTTATTACAAAAACAATATTCCTAATATCAAAAATTTAAACCCCCATGACATCTTCATATCTCCTGCACCAGTAAATGTAGGGTAAAATGGCCTAAGAGAACACAGTTCAACAGCTAATATGAAATAGAGTATGACAGATCATCTACCAACATTGTTTGTTTTCCCTACATTTTTATATTAATACAGTAAATCAGAAGTAACGAGAAATTTTTTATTATCAGAAAAGTAATAAAATATTCTGAATCATAAACCACATAAAGAAACATAATCATATTGTATTGACCAAAAACCTCCTTTTAGCTTTCATAAGTCATAATTTGCAATAAAGATAAAACCACAAATATTGGTTTGTTTCTAGTTTTAACTAGAAAGAAAAAATTACTTCCAATACAAAAGTATTTTGAAAAGAAAGAAACCGAAAAGCATGGTGTTGAGGGCAATTAATGAGGCTAATAAGCTATTCTTATTGACTTTGATCCCCCTAAAATTTGACACTCCCACGGTCCCACCTTATATTGCAATTGCAACAAATTCTCAACAAAATGCATACTTCAAACATATACATAAAGTTCAAAGTAATTTAAAATAGTGTAGCAAAAGGATACAGGACTAGACAAAAAGAAAAACTCAATTGAGAAAACAAAATTGTATTTTCCAACTCCAGTTACCTACATAAACCAATTTCACTAAGACAAGAAGATGCATCCAAATCAATGCATCGACATATTAAAATTTCGGATTATAAGTTTAGAAATGTGAAGATAGATTACCTTAGCAATGCTACGAAATGCATCAAAAACCCTGGTGACCGTTAATGGAACAGGCTTGGCAAGCAAAGATTGAGATGAACGGCTTGCTTTTGCAACATTTCCCAAATCTCCCATTTCCTATCAATTTGAACCCATTTATCATTACACAAAAAAAAAAAAAAGTGAACTGCAGCCGTAAACAAGAAGCCAAACACAGCTGATTTGCAAAACCCACATAAGTCACAAAATAGTAGGGTCTAGGACATCAAAATCAAATCATTTCCATGCAACTCGACTTGATAAAAATGAAATGAATCAACTAAGTCATTTCCGTGAAACTCGACTTCATAAAAATGAAATAAATCAACTAAGTCGAGCATAGCTTTATTGACTTTCTCGTATTAATATTATTGATCTTTCATCTTCTTACACCATATCATGGACAAAATTACAATTTACAAATACATTATAATAGCAAACAAACTAGTGCTAGTAACGCACTTCACCACAATAATGAATGAATGAATGATAAACCCATAAAACCCACATGAGATACCTTGTATTGTTTCTTAACATCCTGTTCTCTCCTCCCATAAGCCTCAGCAAGTGCCTTGATGATTGAAGAATCCCCAATTCCAAGCTCCAGGCCCTCGTGCGCTGGTGCAATCCTATTCGCCGCAAGATAAACCACGGGCACTAAATCCTCCGGCGTAGTGTGAATTACAGTCCTCAACACGTTACACACTATATCCGTTTTCGCAATCCGTCCCGCATCGCCATCAATCAAATCAAAAGCCAAAGCGACAAACACAAACGGAACCCTCTCGCCCTTGTCCCAAGTCGCCATTGATTTCGGGTCAAATTCCCCGGCTTTCTTCTTCAATTTATCAATTCTATTCTTCAACTGCGCCGTCTGTTCCTTAACACCCGCAGCCGCGCACGCTTTCTTCGCGGCTGGAACCACCAACTCGGCACCATTAGCAGAATTTTCTTGACCTTGTTTGTCTTTCTTGGATTCTGGGGATTGGGTTGGACTACTGTTTTCGGGTTTGGATAGCAATTGGGGGCTTTGCTTGGGTTTAGGTTCTGGGCTCTTGCGCTTCTTGGGGGAAGACTTCGGGGGCTTTTTCTTGGCGTTGTCCGAGGCGGCGCGAGAGCCCTTCATAAGAGCTTCGAAGGCATTATTGGGGCGAGAGGAGGACATGGCAGCCCGATTAGGGTTTGGGGTTGAGAGAGAAATGGGAGTGAGAGAAAAAGGTTTGGAGGGGAAGAAGAGAGTGACGGAGCTGCTGAAGCGGCTGAGAGAGCGTGGTGAGTAGTGTAAGCATAGACGTAGACAACAGCATGAGCGTGTGAGCATCAATGGCTTTTCTCTTCTTACTGATACTGCGCAAGGAAAAATTGGCGGGAAGGGTCAGTGGCTAAGTAAGGGCAACGAGTTATAACTTGAAGCAAGAATTAAATTTCGATTTTTAGAAACTTTTGAGGTTTAAATAATAATAATAATTTAAAAGAATTTTAATTTTGTTGAAAATTTTAACATAATTTTAATTCAAAAATATTTTAAAACTAAAAAAAAATAGACATTTCTCTAAGGAAATTTTTGAAATTTAATTTTTTTATAAGTGAATTGATATATATGTATATGAGAAGGATGATAATATTATATTTTTTACGCAAATTTTCAATGGACCCACCCATTACTTTTAGTATCGTATTAAACAATTGCCCTTTAATCAAAATTTAAACTATTTTTAGGATTAGTCTCTTAGTTGAGGCGTAGAGTCGATTTAAAGAGTTTTTTTGTTGTCTTTGGGCATGTGGGATTGATCCATGAAATTGCTAGATCGATTGCCCATTAAGTAGTGAAATCTGGAGTTTTGTGGATTGATTTCAGGTGGTGACTTGTGTGACGTATTTTTTTGGTATTTTTTGGCTTGTTAATTTCTTGCTTCATACTTTACCCAACACAGCCTCAAGTCGCATATATTCTAAATAAAAGTTTTAGAGGCCTAAATAAGTGTGGAAAGCAAGTAAAAACCTGATTAGAGATATTGCTCTTCTTTGTGAGAGATTAAGAGAAAATTCTATGGTTCTAACTTATATTCGAAAATATGTGAGGATTGGGTGTTTTGGAAATCTCTATTGAGAATTGGGTTGAATGCAAAGATAATATGTGGAATAGGTTATTTTATATTTGTTTGTATCTTATGTTGAGATAAATTTCATATTAAAAATATAAGGATTTTGTTACTCATTTTATTGTCAATTGATTTTAAGATAGACGTCTTTCTTAATCTTCATTTATTAGTAGATTCATTGATTATGTCCGTGGACATAGCTCAATTACATCGATTTAGTGAATTATGTTATATCGTTTTATTTTTTACTTGTTGGATTATTGCTCATCTAAGATTATATCTCCTCCTTACTTATATAAGTGCGATTTTGGGTTAATAATTTTCTTCAAATTCATAACATAAGCACCACTCGGTGATTGTGCTTGACTGAAAAAAAAAAAAACAAAAGGGTTAAATGTCTTTAATGAAAACAAAAAAAGGCTAGCGTTCAAAATTCCCCGGTTCTCTTCTCAACCACTTTTCCTTCGTCTGGGATTTGTTCTTTTTTTTTTTTGGCCAAAATCTGGGATTTGTTCAACAATGTGAGGTTAAGCATTCCTGGGGGAAGTGATTGGAGCAAATAGGAGGCACAATATTGTAGGCACTGCTACTTTAGATGTTTTGTCACTGTCTTGCTATAGTTGATTGGACCTAAGACACAAGTAACACTGTTAGTGTTAGATGTGTCTGCAGGGTACTATAAATGCAGATTGCATATCTATTTTGTTACTCTTCTTCTTATTTTAATTTTAAATTTTAACCATTGAAGAGATGATAGAGGAAAAAAAAGAAACAAAAAAGTTGAAAGGAATGACTAAGTTAAAAAACTGGTATAAAAATAGATACCAAAATGGGTATGCAATCTGCTCTCCTATACTACTATTGTCTATTAATTGAATGTGCTTATGTTAGTGGCTTAATGCAGCAAATTTCACTCAGGCTCAATCTCATTCACTGCTATTACCATATTGTTGCTCTACACTTTATCCATCCTTCATGGTACAAATTTATAACCTCTTTTCCAATTGATTTTATAAAATCAGAAATTGTAGTTGGTAGTTTCATTCTTAAAGAGGTTACAATTTACAATTCATAAGTGAGTGAAACATTTGCAAGATGGGTCTTCCCTATTTGTGATGATTCAATGTAAATAATCAAGATTAATAAAGATGTTGTAGAAATAGATTACATGTATCAGTAGTAAAACTCCAAATAAAGGTATCCACTTGTAGTCTAAATTAACATAATTTTCTTCTTGACCATCATTTCTCAGTAGGTAGATATCAAAAAAATTACCTATCTCTTAATATTTTAGCTCAAAACTCAAGAGAATAGAAGGCTTCGAACTCAACTACCAAGCCATCCATTTAAGCAGCAGTGGCTGTCCATGGCCATATTTCTCTTCAATCAATTTTTTAAGGCTATTTAATTCCTTGTAAATTTTTTCTTAAATTTAAATGTGATAAGAAGTGGATATAAATTCAAGCACCCAAACATTTAATACATGGTCCCAGTCCAAATGTATGACTTGGTAATGCCCTAGTTGACAAGCTACTCCATGCTGTGTCTTAGGAATTTTCAATCCTTTATTTCACGGATTGGACCATAATTGACAAGCATTAATTAATTTAATTTTTTTAAAGAATGTTTATAGAATATTACAGTAAAGTTTTAAATAATCGTCTCTAAATTTTATAATGATAAAATACTTAGGTCTTAAACTTATTTCAATCAAGTATAAGTTTAAGTTGAATACTGGTACTGTTAGTTTTTACACTATTATTTTAGCGTAATTCTGACAATTTTACCAATGAAATCGAAGCCAAAAAATGATATCTTCTGAGCACTTAAATTAAAAGTGGATTATTTGTTTTTTGTTTTTGGTCAAATTTCGTAAATAAACCTCATTTGGACGCATTATGACCCAAATTATTAGCCCCACAGGTTATTTTAGTACGAAAAAATCATTATGATTATGTCTTCTCTGCCTTTGTGCATACAATGGAACCATGATATTTTATTGAGTAAAGTTATGTTAACAAATATTTCACAAAACACAATTAGTAGATTAAAAATAAAAGAAAGGTATAAAATAACAGTATTATATAAGATTTGTGAGACTAATTTTGTAAAAAGTTAGTAATACCATTAGATACTATAGAAATGAAAATCTAAACTTTTATATGTAATATAATGAAAGATGTTATATTATTGAACTGCTAAGCTAAATGACACATTATAAATAAGGTTTTTTGGTTTATTCTAAAATAGGGCGTAAGAGAATAATACAATTTAAAGACAAAAACGAGTGATAAAACGCAAAGTGGCTCAATTTTGTGCACTCAATGCCCTTTTTTTTGGTTGATGAAACTATTGAATTGTTTTAGTACAATTCAATGAAACTAGTAAATAATTTCAACCTTAAATTCGCATAAAATTTCAGTTATAAACTTATATATACATATAAAAATGAATCAAACAATATAAAGATAAAAGTATAATCATTTGAAAATACATTAATTCAAAATTTTCAACCTTGGTTATAAACATGCCCCTCACTTTAAAACATGCCCCACTTATGATTCTTGAAAAATTAGGTAGACTTTTTTAACATTAAACACTTTAAAACTTAGGTGATTTTTTTAACATTAATCACTTTTAAGACTATTATCAAAGTAATTAAGCAATTATTTGTTATATAATTAATAGTTAAGATTCACAATCTCACACCCTTGCCTAAAAAAGAAAGAAAAAAAGAATCACAATTTCGTAAATGTCTAAGAAGACAATACTATAATTAATGAATAAAAGACTTAATTGTGCTAAAAAAGTGTTGCTTAATATTTTGAGAGGAAGACAAGGCATGATTTAATTAAGGAATAGTGATCCAGACCATCATGGTCCAAGTTGCAATTAAATAGAACCATAATTAAGACTTCTTAAGTCCATGTGCATATACTGAGAGACCATAAACATTCTTAGCTGAAAACCCATCACTCTCAAGTCTGATCCTTGCCTTTTCACATGAGGTAAAAATCAAATCAAACACTACAAAACTAAAATAATGAAAACAAAGGAAAAGCCAAAGCAAAAGAATCGAAAAGCAGCAAATCAAAGCAGAAGAGGAGTCCCATTGAAGCAGCCACCACACTCTTTTTTTCTGGTATATCTATAGAATTATAGATACAGTCGTACGTGCATATAAATACACACACAGTGCACAGTACCACTCTGTAATGAAATTAAATGCAAGCGTCCTACTCCATTCTTCATCAGCTTCTCTTTGTTTTTCTCTGTCTCCGTCTCTGATTTTTCTCTTTAACAAGTTCAAATTTTTGATTGGTTCCAAAGGTTCAAAGTTTCTCAGACCCCGATTTACTCCAGCATTCGGAAAACCCACAAATCTTCTGCGGTATTTCACGCTAATCTGAGCAGCAAAGCCACCACCGAAGCTCACAAACTTCGTTTACTAGGGTTTGCGTGAGAACCCAGAACCCAAAAAGATCTCAACTTCTCAGAAAGCAGTTGAACTGAGCTCAAAACGAAGGAAGAAATGGAGGGTAGGATGAAGAAGTACCGGCAAGTGAGTCCTGAAAGGGCTAAAGTGTGGACAGAGAAGTCACCTAAGTACCATCAGAATCGCAAAGTCCCTGTGGTTTACTACCTCTGTCGAAATCGCCAGCTTGAGCATCCCCATTTCATGGAGGTTACTGTAACCTCTCCTCAGGGTCTCTACCTCAGAGGTAATCAAATAATAATGCTGATTTATTTATTTATTTAAGTGGGCGTTTGTTTTTCTTAATTTCAAGGATTTATTTTAATTTTTGTTTGGTACAGATGTGATTAATAGGCTTAATGTTCTTAGAGGCAGAGGCATGGCTTCCATGTATTCATGGTCTTCTAAGAGGTGAGATTCTTGTCCTTCTTCTTAACCCAAATTTTTGAAATTGGAGTTCTTTAGACAGTTTTGAATGTGGGTTTTGTTGCTTAAATACTTTGTTGGATTGAATGAATGCAGAAGCTATAAGAATGGGTTTGTTTGGCATGATCTCTGTGAAGATGATGTGATTATTCCAGCCCATGGAAACGAGTACGTCCTCAAAGGTTCTGAGCTCTTTGAAGAATCAAATTCAGGTAAAACCGATACATGATTCATTTTCTCATTGTTTGGTTGCTAGAAAATGAAGTTCTCGATTTCAAACTTTCCTTTTATTTGCATCCCAGAAAATAGAAATGGAGAGTTATTAACAAATACCATTATATGGATGACAAATTCAAGACCCTAAATCTAAATACTTTTTCTATCCAGATCGTTTCAGCCCCGTGGCAAGTATAAAAATTCAGAGCTTGAAGCAATTACCAGAACCATCATCTTCTAGAAGCCAAGAAGATTCTTCATCGTCTTCAAGTTTGAATGGAAAGGAAACAAGGAATTCTCAAGAAGATGAGCTCTCTCCTCCGGTTCAACGTCCAGCAGGATCTTCCAGTGTGTCTCCAGAGTCTGGAGTTGGAAAGGATTCTTCTTGGGGTGGTTCTCTGAGCTTGACAGAGTACAAGGTTTACAAGAGTGATGGCTTAGCTGATGCTTCTACGCAGACTGAAGAAAATGTGAACAAACCTCAAACCCGAGAAACATGTACAAGAGGTGTTTCCACTGATGATGGGTCAGTAGAACCTGATTGTAGTTATTATCAAAACCAAGTACCATGTGCGAAAGAGAACTCCGAGATTTGCAGTGATTCAGTTTCCCCTCCTCCCTCTTCCTCTAGCGAATCTTCATCGGGTGGGAAGACTGAAACTTTGGAGTCACTTATTAGAGCTGATGCTAGTAAAATTAATAGTTTTAGAATTCTTGAAGAGGAGGAACTTCGAATGCCAAACAATGCAAGGCTCAAGGCTACTAATGTACTCATGCAACTCATCTCATGTGGGTCAGTATCAGTGAAGGATCACAGTTTTGGTTTTATTCCAACCTACAGGCCCAGGTTTTCCCATTCCAAATTTCCTTCCCCATTATTCTCCACTTCAATTATGGTAGGAGAGCTAGACTGCCTATCAGAGAATCCAAGGCTAATGGGTTTGAGACTGGAAGATAAAGAATATTTCAGTGGGAGCTTGGTTGAGACTAAAATGCTCAAGGAGGATGTTCAACATACAGCTCTAAAACGATCTTCTTCATACAATGCTGACAGGTTAGCATAGTTCCTAAACTTGTCTTTAAATTGTTTTGGACACCTTATTTTATCTCCAAATTTCTGCTACGCAGTTATGAATTATTCATGATACAAGTATTTTTGGTAATTTGCTATAACACATAATAGTAAAGTAGAACCAAATTTGGTCTATAACACACCTAGTATGATGAAAATATGAAGTTCATGGCTGTTTAAATTTATAAATTTCTAGTTTCTCTAGACGGTGAAAACCAGGGATTCTACCGGAATTTTAAATATTCTTAACTACCTTAAAGAATTAAGATGTTTCTGAATTATTAAATCAGATTAATCAGTTTGAGAATAATGATGCTTTAAGATGAATCATCCTTCTTAAGATACATGAGTCTAGGGCCTTTAGAAATTGTGTCTGAAGTTCTGAACTGCTTGGGCTTGTCTCACGTGGATGTTTTTGGATTCTTGCTGACCGCAAGCTCGTTTTGTAGTCAAAAGTTTGGTTTATTAGCAAGCGTAGTCTGATCAAGACCATGATCAGTTCTATTAGGCTTGTGAACAACATCCAAGTTAGATCAGTTCAAACAGTTGGAAGACTTGAAGTGACAATACCCGTTAGAAAACTACCCGAAAGTAATATATGAAAAGTTAGATATGTCTTAACAAAAAAAGTAAAAGTTACAAATGATGTTAAATTATATTGGATATCATGTCTCCAATTCATGATTTGGTTTTGTCAATATTGTTGAGTTTGTATGTAGCTAAACTTATTAACTTGCAGGAGTTGTAAGAAGCCGGATTCAGTAGAGGAGAAAGAGGAGTCAACCTCAGGACGTTCAAAATGCATCCTAAGATCAATCAAGGCTTCATTGAACAAGCAACCACGAAGTGAATCTATGAGATCCCCTATTTCTGATAAACCAAGGAACTCCTCAGATGGAGTTGATGGTGCACGAATCAATACCCCCAGTGTATCCAATGGATCTAGTAAAAGAATCACAGAGCCATCCTCTGCTAAAAAACAATCAAAAAGGTTGGATTCTTTTAGAGAAGAGAAGGAGAAAGTGATCAAAATTGAAGAAAGTTGAGTGTTGACTCCTCCTCCCATTTTTACATGTCATATTTATTACTATCCCTCCTGTTTTTCTTGTCAGTGTTGTTTGACATTTTGTTTATTTTCCTCTTAACAGGCTTGCTTCAGGAGCTCGGGTTATAATCCAATCCAGAGCACCTTGTGATACAGCCACAGTTGGCAGCTAGTAGACACCATTGCTAGGATAGAGTAATGGGTGGGATTTTCAGGTCGTTTGAATTTCAAATGATGAAAAGATGTTGGCGGGTAAGGCAAAATGAAATTTTTTTGTATATCTGAAAAGTAAAAAGAAAGGAGCAAATCACTTATTCGCAGAGGGTGTTGGTAGGTTAATTAGGTGTGGTCCTAGTGGACCTACTCCTGAGTCATGGTCCTCATGGAGTTGGATTTTTGGGTCAGGTTGCAGTGGATTTCTAGTTTTTTACAATATATTCTTTCTTTTACTGTCCTGCAGCCCTGCTTTTGTTTCATAACAGTTCTTCTTGCAGCGCATAGACTTTGATATTGAGTAAACTCAGCATCTCATAGGATTCCCATTCCCATTCCTATGCCTTGTTGTAAAGTGGTTGACTCTCAAAGCCAAAAGGCACTTTTGACTCTCATTTCTCAAAGCAAAAATGTCCCTCAAAAGGTCAAAGCAACTTTACTTTGGAGTTTGGTAATAGTATTTAGTAGTGAGAGATGCTCGAGAGCATCCCTTTTTGACTTGTCGCACATCTGCTACATCATGTATAATAATCGTGTCCTCGTTCCTTGTCGCCTAGGATGTTAAAAAAACATAGTGGTCTATTGGGAGTGGCAGATGTCTAAATAGTTATTAGTTGGTTTGTCTAGATACTCTAGAATCTAGATCTCTTCCTTTAGGACAAAGTGGCTAGAGGCCATGGGGCATAGGCTGTAAAACAAGTTGTAATGACGTGTGAGAGTGAGACGGACTTTAATGTGATGCTCAAAATTTTAGTTGTAGAGGGATAGAAGGAGCTGTGAGAATAAATGAGCTGTCTTTGGGGTTTTCCTTTGATGGTGCATCTCTGATTATGTTTATCTTGCTTTGTCAGAGCAGAGGGAAGCCTTGAAGATTGAGAGTAATGTTTGGTAACTTAAATACACCAACTTTGGGGGCTTTCTTAAAAGCTAAAAGACAAACAGGCCATGAATGTATTTATAACTAAAGTGAATGTTGTGAGGTGCTGGTGACTTAGTGGTCTTTTCCAGAGTTTTGCATGTGTAACCTAGTACCTATATGCAATGTGGCAACCCATGTTGGATTTTATAGTCACACGGCATGTGATTTTGGATAGAAATATCAAATATGGATGAAATTTAAAGAACTTGATGGAATGAGTGATGTATTCATAAAAAATTTTGGGTTAAATTAACCAAATTTTTAGTTTTGGGCCCTAATTCAGCTCATCGGCAAAACAAGCTTGTGATGTTTCCTTAATTGCAAATGTATTTACAAAATAAATAATTGCCAAAACTTTTGGAGTAACAATTCTTAGCAAGAACTGTATCCGATCATTTATGAATTTTGGCTGTGAATTAAATGTAGACATACGACAGTTTATGGAGTGTGGAAGATATATATAATTTGAAAGTGGAGCCAAATTTTATAGTTGGGGAGGCCGAAACATAACACATTAATAGAGTTTCGACATTTATTTTAAAATTATTTAATTCTTATCAATATCTTAAATTGTCTTTCAAATCATTTCAATAGTATGTAAAAATTAATGTTAAAGAAAAGATTTTCAGTATTGGAAAAAGGAGTATGGAATTGCCAAGAAACCCTTATATAATTTTAAATTCATACCATTTATTTAATACTAAAAATAAATTTTGTTTTTACTAAATGAACTTTTAGATACTATTAAGATTGTTTGGGATACATTTTTAGATATTGGAGAAAATAGTTTTAAAATAAATACCGAGACACCGAGTGTTTCAATCTCTTCAACTATAAAGTCATGTCTACACTAGTTCCAAACATGAAGGAGAGCTTGAAACATATCTAAAAGCAGACCTATATGTGAAAATTGTATACAAAATAACGTTGTAACTGTGAACAAATTGTATACAAAATATAAATCATACATTTATCAATAAATTGAACAAAGAATGATTATATGGTAACTACATATTCTCCTCTCTCTCTTTTCTAGTACAACCTCCATCATATGTCAATGCTTCTAGTATAGACAATGGAATCCAACTTCAGCTCATCTGCAAAACAAGCTTGTGATGTTTCCCTAATTGCAAATGTATTTACAAACATGTCATTGCCAAAACTTTTAAGTTAACAATTCTCGGCAATAAGTGTTTCCTCCTGGAAAAGAATGGTTAGTTCATTTTATGAAGCAGTGGTCATCACACCATCTCAGCCACATTTGATGAGGAACATGATGCAGCAGCAGGACCTCTTTGTGTCTGTCTAGTATTGTATGACTCGCAGTTGACACATTTGTGTGCCACAACATGAAAATTGACTTCACATCTGGCTCCACAATCATTGCAGAGGATCCAGACCTGTTGTGTGCAAGAGTTGAATTAGAGATACAAATGACTTGTTGCCTGCACTGAGTAATCATAATGGTTTAAACCTTACTTTTCGCACTTACCATTTTGTCTCTGTACATCTGAGGCATTGGAGTTGAGGCAATCTACATTAGAATTTTAGTTAAAAAAAATTGTTAGGATCTGAACCACAAGTCCTTGAGTGGATGCTCATAATCATTTTGGGAAAATATAAACACATGGAGATATCAATAGTTTTGTACCACTTCATCAAGCTTTTTCCACAAGTCAGACATATTGTAGATGGACTTTGAGCAAACAGGGCATGAATACCTGCAAAATGTAGGAATTACTAAGTAAACAGCAGCTAAAGATTGGCTGAAAAAGGCAATAATACAGAGTCCAAAATTATTCTGGAGGCTTTTTAACTAGGGTAATATTGCTTCACTGCTTTAAACATGTGACAACAAATGAGAACCATTGATTGAGCTTACCGATGATGCTTCCTCATGTCTTTCAGACATTCCAAATGTATAGTGTGTCCACAATGTAAGACGTTAATATCTTTCATCGAGTCAAATAGAAACTGCAGTGCACATTGGAAGAATTTATTTCATTGAGAGTCATAAGTTTTTATATTAAGTAACTTGAGAATGTCGGAACAATATTTACCTCAAAGCAAACTGGACAGTTGTGGTGCATTGCCCTTTCTACACAACGATGATCTTTCACTGACTTAGAGTAGCAACATCCTAAAGTAAAATTGCAAGAAATACGAAAACTCAGCTAATGGGGAAAATCCAAAAAGGGAATTGAAAAGAAAAGAAAGTGGGAAAATTTCAACTAGGGAATAAGATATTTCTCTCTTACCACATGTCTTACAATGGAAAAAATTTTCCTTGCCTCCAGTTCTGTATAGGCATAACCGAAAAGAATGACATTAAGAACAATGATGAAGAGTGTTCAAATCTTTTACGCATGAACACATGAAATGAATTTGAAACTTTACCTGCATATTCCACATTCATCACAGTGGAATTGATCCTTCAAAATCTGCAAGATGTGACAAGTTTGTTCGTAAGAACTTATATACAAACCAAGACACAGAATGGTAAACAATAAAATGTGCACTTGAATTAAACTTCTTTTTTCTTGGGGTGGGGGTTTGTTATGTTCAGCTTAACTTCAAAAAAGTACTTTGAAACTTACATCATCAACTTAATATTATTTTAAAAACTTACATCATCGTCAAAGAATTTGCATATTGAACAAAAGTAATTTCCCATGCAAACCCCACAGCTAACACAATGTTGCTGAACCTGATAGAGTTTAAAGATGACAGTTAGATCAACTCACATAAATATAACTCTAAACTGTATTTAAGTTTTGGAATTAGATATTGGACTCACATCTTGTTCTGTACCGCATAGGGAGCAGATGACCTGAAAATTCAGACAAAACAGAGTAAACTTAGAGACGAAATTGAAAGGAAACAAAGACAGTAAAGCATATAGGGACTAGGGTAATGTTTTATTGCTAGAAAGTATAACATGTTATGTTGCCAGACTTTCCATCTGGACCACCCATTCAAACAAAATCAACCTGATCAAGGGTTCAGATTGGCAATGTAGACACATATCGTCACTTATCTAGAAAGAACAACACTGTGATATGCAGCTTCTTCCTTGTTTTGTCTCATTGGTTTCAGTCATCTCAAACTTGTTCGGAGATTTAATTTTACCCCAAAAGAGGGGAAAAGATCAGTGACTATTCAAAGATTATCCAGTTTCATTCTATATGTCATTTTCTTTTCCTCAAGACTAATGGAAAGTCCAAGTCTGCGAGATCGACTACTAATCACAAAAGAATTATCCATAAAGCACAGTACTTTTCAAGAAAAAAAGAACAGGCATAGGGCAGAAACTCAAATATCACACACATAGACCTAAGCAGAAAAATGCTATTGCAATGCATTTCTATTAAAAGAGACCGCAATCATCTTACTAATCATCTTGTTTTTTGTTTCATTAGAATTCAAATTCAAATTAAAAAAGGAAAAATACCCTTTAATCCAATTACAATTGAAAGCATAAAATACAAATAACAATGTAATTAGAATGCATGCGAACCTTTTTAACCTCATGACGGGGAATATCATGTTGATCAAGAGGATCAACATCTAGGGAGTCCTGTTGGCAACAGATTAATCAAAGAGAAATCCATCAGCCATGAATATCAAATTCCTTTCAATGGAAAATTATTTGAAAGAAACGCACCTTTGCTTCATTATGGCAATGCCTGCAATCAAAAATCTCGTTACAACAGGGAGCTCTGATCCTGCATTTCCTTCTATAATGTGAGCACCTAAAATCCCACAAACCCAAATAAAAAACAGAGAAAAAAACATGTCAAATTTTTTGAATCAGAAACCTGTACAAGCAAAAGAACCATATTCACAACCAAAAGAATCAGGAGATCAAAATGTGACAAACCCAAAACTTCCGGCTCCAATATCGGCCAGAGACGCATCTGCATCATCACCCAACTCCTTGAGTTGTGATCCATGTAAAGACGAAGCGCTTTCCATTCTGTAACTCTCTTCTGTTCGGGCATCCATAAACACACACACAAAGCATTAGGAATTTAGAATAAAAGAAAACAAACCCAGAAAGCAACGAAGATTGAAGTTTCAGAGAAACCCACATTGAATTTGAAAGCGTTTCGTCAATGGCAAGAAAGAAAACCAGCTCACCGCCACTAAGATTTGGAGAACTGGAGTTATATATACGTGTACGGAACGAGAGACTGAGCAGGTGGCGGTTTTTGAGATTTTGAGGGTACAAATTTATTAGTCAAATGACAGGTTGTCGTTGTTGTGTGTCTGGAAGGAAGTCATGGGGAGCTTACTCGGTCACACGTAAGAGCATATATAGCTTGCAGCACCAATGATTGGATAAGCTTCGTATGTTAAATATGGAAAGTCCTTTCTTGTCAAAAAGCACGACAAGGAATGAATTTAAAATGTGAAAGTTTTATTATTCAATGTATACGTTTGTGTAAATTGCCGGGGTCACACAGCTGTTCATTTCTTTAGTAGGAAGATTCAATGATCGTAAAAACTATTGTATTTGACTATCCAATTGTGTGACTAATTCATTAGAATTATAACAACATGTGTACAATTATTAATATTTAAAACTCTAAACTTTAAATTATATTATAACACGTGAATTATATATTACAATATAACGATGTTACGGTCATATATTATAATTTTTTAGTTTGATTGAATAAATAGAATCTCTAAAAAGGCACAAAACACAATACAAACATAATTAAAAAAAAAAAAACACACACAGAGACACATACAACCAAGCTAAAAATCCTAAATGAGATTTCNACACACGCATACAACCAAGCTAAAAACCCTAAATGAGATTTCGCAAAATAACTACCATCGCCATTGCCGCGGCCGCCGCCAAGAGCAGAGTAGACACAAGCTAGGGAAATAGCCACAAAACGAAATTATAGGGTTGACAAAGTTATATCGATGGACATCTGTGGGAAAAGAAATGAGTAACATAATGGCAAACAGTTAGAAATAAAAGGGTTGGTAAAAGTAACTAACAGTCGACAATTCAAAATATGTGACAATGGCCATAAAATGATTTTGGTTTCTCACTCAATAATACTGATGGTGATCCAACTATTGATATCGAAGTGCAAGTAACATGTCATATACTATCCAAATTTATACGAGTGAATTCATGTCATTATTTGGACTCACTACTGAAATGTGATTAAGAACACACACAAGAAAGGGTTGAACACACTTGGGTTTCTTAAAGGCCCACGCTCTGACACATTCAATAAAGTGGGCCGGTGAAAGAACACTAAACCCAGTTGTAGTAAGTCTAAACCCGAATATTAGGAGGCTCAAAATCAAACAGTTCCTAATCCCCAAAGACATAAAAGTCCATACACTCAATTCAAACATTTCCATGCTCAAGTGCCTTATCAGTAAGTCCAAAACCTCATTCATTACAAACTTTTAGCCATTTTTATTGGAGTCTTAGAGAAATAGCCTTTCCATACAGTGCTCGAACCTCTTTAATCAGAATCGGTTCTAGGATTTAAGAGGCACTAGGCAAGACTAAAGAGACTAAGGAGGGTGTATTCAATATTGATTTGAGTGGAATTTAAAAGATTAATTGTATTTAATGTAGACTTTTAAAGAGTCTATCAAAGTATAGTGGTATTCAATAAAGACAATCTTATTGTATTCAATTAGAACTTTTAAAAAGTTTATGAAAGTCAAATTGGTATTCAAAAAATCATTGAATTCTATAGACTTTGTTAATTGGTGGATTCTTGTAGACTTTTTAGTGCTGTGTATAAATACCAAATTCCATAATTTCTCTAGCCTTCCCCCCATAGATTTGTATAGACTTTAGTATGTGATTTTTTTTTTTCTCTTATGTCCAGTTTTTCTCTCCTCCTTTCCCAACTTCTTCTTCTACATAAACCCATGAATAACCATATTTTATAGCAGGCTATTATACCAACCAATGAATAGCTACTTCAAATTATGCTAACTAGAATTACACAGAAATGCAATCGTGATTTGGTGCTTGGCGTTAATAGTTATCCTACAATGACTATAAGTGGTATATAGTATAGACCTATGGATGGATAAAGTCAATGAAACTCTATAAAATTCTTTGATAAAAATATAGCAAATACCATTAACCTCTATATAGAATGTAAAAAAGTTTACGAAACTCTGCAAAACTCTAGATTGAATACATATTTATAAAATTTGAAGTGCTTTGTAGAATCTCATTAAATAACTAAATTAATTGAAATTTTTTTTAAGTTATTACAAATTTATAAATACCTTGGCCTCAAGGTCGGGCCTGTCTTTAATAAATTAACTTGATGGAGAGTTTCCAATAAATTAAAAATGATCGAGAGCTGAGGAAAAAGTAGAGGGCAATAATATTGTGTATTGGAATTAGAAGATTGGTGTTTGTTTTTTGGGCACTTACTGTTTTGCTTTTTTTTTTGTTAAGAGAATAATGTATTTGGACCACTTTTATGATTTTATCAACCACATTGATGGCGACCTGATGGGACTCACTTAGTGCATATATCATATTTGTGCACGTAGGTATTAAAAATATTGGCTCATCGGAAAAAACAAAAAAAAGATGTGTCTCAAAAGTTATTAGTAAAGGTAGTTCAAATAATATTATTCATGCTATTGTTTTAGTTTTTTATTTATTTATTATAATTATTTTTTTTAAAGAGAGATGATTTCAGCACTCAAAAAATAACTTGGTGCACTACTCAATACAATTTTCCAAATGAGAAGTACATAAAATTGTTTTTGGAATGCAAAAATCATCCCTTTAGTTTTTCTTTATAAAATTTGGGGTCCAATGCCGAAAAACAAAAAAGATAATAACAAAACGCGACCTAAGTTACCTAACAACCCCAACCAGTCTCACCTTTCTCAATATAAAGTGGTATATCAATAAATAATACAGCAATATTAAAAATTAGTGGCAATAAAAAATAATGGAACGTGTAAACCCGTGGAATGAAAAAATTAGCGATTAATTAATTTGGTTTAAACACAATGAGAGCTAGGATTGGACAAAGGCTTGTGCTGGGTGTTGCTTATTAACTGTATGGCACACATGATACGTGTGCAGTGCACGTACGTTACAACTAGCTTGTGCTGGGTGTTGCTTATTAACTGTATGGCATACATGATACGTGTGCAGTGCACGTACGTTACAACTTACAAGTACAACTATATAAATAATTAGTTTAATTAATCGTGTAGCACAAATTATAAAATTGCTTGTACAAATAAATAAATAAATTGTGAGAGAAATTTGATAGGTCGTGTGAGTAGAAGTTGCTGCCTCTCCCATGTAAGGCCTCCACAGATTTATTGGGAATATCCCTACACAGATCTCTCTCTTTTTTTAAGACTGCTTAGAACTTACAAGTACCCAAAACACAATCGTCTTCGGTACGTACTGGAGGAAATAGTTAAAATTGTTTGCGTTTGATTTTAAATGAAATTTTTATGTGTTTGTAACAAATTAAAATGTTACAAGAAAAAAATTTGTTGTATAAAAATGGTTTGTATAAGCATTCTAAAAGTTACAGATTTGATTCTATTGCAGGAGATCGTTGTTTGAGTTGTTACATTATTTTGATATGTGTATGAAAGGAATAATTTTTAAAAATTAATTTGTAGGAAGAGCTGCATAGGGACTAAGGCCAGAAAGCAAAGAAAAATATTTATTTAATAATTACTCCCTTTTTTAAGATTAAATTTTTAGGTCTTTGTCGAGTGATTTATAAAAACTAGCCTTTTGACATGCGCTTTACACATGTCAATTGGCCTTTTATTGTGTTTTCTTTTGTATGAATTATTAGTTTTATAATTTCCACTACTAGATCTATTCACTTTTTTAGGTGGTTGAGTATTTTTTATACTTTATTTTAATGCTTCTATTTTACAACTATGCCCTTTTTATTAGATTATTTTTATAAGACTGTTTGTTAAATGAAGGATAATTTAGACATTCTAATTTTTTATGAAACTCGTAACACTAAAAGTGTATACTGACTTTATAATTGAAAAAACATATAAAAGTAATTTTTAGTATAGTAACTTATATTTAAATCAATGAATATTTCAATATTACATAATGGTAAATGCAAATTATTTTTTTCCTATAAAGGTCAATGAGTTTTAAAATTATATTTCATTTTAGTCATTAAGCTCAATCCACTTAATGATATTATGTATTTTGATGCACTGAAAATACAAATTTGCCCATCCATTTTTTTGCATTACTTATATATGATGTAAAATTACGACATTGCCCTTTATTTAATTAGTTTAGGATACAGAAACAGAGTGCAGGGTATATAAATGAAGTTTAGGGTTTAAAAATGAAGTTTAAGGTTTAAAAATGAGGTTTATCATTTAGAATAAGGATTATGGATCACTTATAGCCAAGGTATTAAATTTCGAAATTTTCAACGAAATTTCGCCGAAAATTTTGTTTTTAGGAGGGGTCGAAATTTTGAAAGCTTCCATAAAAAATTTTGCCGAAATTTCGAGTGTTTCACCAAAATTTCAGAAATTTCTCCGAAATACCCGAAATTTTCGAAATGAAATTCAAAATTACAATTACACAAAATTGGCACATAAGACCTTAGAGGAATGAAAGCCTAAGGTGATAGAAGGAAAACCCACAAAAAAAAAATGGTGATCAAAGCTCGGAGGTGGCCGGAATCGGCGAAAGAATCCGGCGGTGGCACGGTTTAATTTTGCATTTTTCGACGCCTGTGGTAGCTGGCCTGCGTGAGGAAGGGCGAGAGAAGATGGCCGGCGCCTGGGGGTCCCGTTGGTGGCCTTGGGTTGACCGGAAATCGTTGGGCTGGTGGTCGGAAATTTGGTGGTGTGACTGTGCGAAGGAGGAAGAGAAAAAGAAAAAAGAAAGAAGAAGACCAGCCAGGTGCGGTCACGGGCTGCAGGGAGAGAAAGGAAAGAAAGGAAAGGAAGGAAAGAAAAAAAAAAAAAGGAAAAAAAAAAAGGAAGGAAAAGAAAAAAGGAAAGAAAAAATTTAGGATTGATTAAAGTTTGAGGTATTTAGGCAATTGGGAAAAAAAAAAAGGTTTGGAATTTCGTATAAGGTTTTATTTAGTCTTTTAATTTTGGGGTTTTATTTGGTTTTTAGCTTTGGGTTTCGTTTTGTTTTTTTAATTTCTATACAAAAAATAATTAAAAATGCCATAAAAAGCATAAGTCTCTAATATCTTATACGTTATCCTAAAAATATAAAATATAAATAATATACTAATTTTATTTAACTGTATATTTGTCTCCAGCGCACATTATAATCAGCTTAACATATGAAACCTATTATAAAATTTGGTTTCTTCAATATTTCTTTTATCAATATAGTAGATTATATGTTAAATAAACATATAGTAAAGTTTCATTCAAAATTTCCGTATTTTAATAGTAATTTTCGTCATTTTCGTCAAAATCCTAGCGAAATCGAAATTTTCTCGAAATTTCTGTCGAAACTTCCATCGAAAATTTCCACAAAACCGAAATTCAACTCCTTGGCAGTAACACAGAATTAATTGAGTGGTCATTTCTCAACTGGAACCTTAAATTGCATTGACTTCGCCCACCAGCCACATGCAGCTAGCCTGAACATTGTGCTAGCTAGAAATATATATATATTTAAAAGTTAACTAATATTAATTAAATAAGGGTAAATTACAATTTAGTGTCTTAACTTTACCTCGAATTTCAAGTTGGTGCCTCTGGTTCAAAAAGTGCCAATTTTATACCTCAATTTTAAAACCGTTTCAATTTAGTACCTCGCCGTTAAAAAGTCCGTTAACTGCTTACGTGGCGCTGATATGGCGCCAGCAGACCCATTATTAATTGTTCCACACAATGCTATCAAATACATAGACACATACATATGCACAAGGTAATTATTACCTTAGGGGAGGACATGGGGAGGAGGTTCTGAACCCAAGCACGGTTGAGGGTTGACATCAGACACTTTGCCATCTCTTCCTTTGTTTCATGAAAATTGGACTCGGAATGAATAAAGGTTGTTCAATAATAAGAATTGAAGAAACATGTTGGTGAGGGAAGGACGACTTGGAAGAGGTGTTTATCGATTCAAAATCAATAATGTTATGCCATATAGGACCAATCCAATTATTGTATGTCTCTCACACTATAGCTAGTCACACCCCAACCCAAGAAAATCCTCATTCTCGATCTTTGTGAATCATACCACTAATATAGAATCAAATTCAACCTAAACTAATTACATAATAGAATGAAGTACGTAAGCACCAGTACATACATAAACATTCATATAAAACTGATGTTCTCAGCAAAACATAAATAAACATGTGTATCCCAATAGCATGTAACATAAACCATGAATTCAAGGACAGCACAAAGAAATTCAAAAGACAATCCCAGATTATGATGTTACTGGACTTGAGGCCTCATATTTCAGAATTGGCAACTTTATCAACATATATATTTCATATCTGAAATTTAAATTGTAACAGGAATACCAGGGGAGCTCATAAACAAAGAAATAGATTCAACGCTATCTGAAGTTTGATTTCACGAACAGTCTCAACAAAAAAATATATTCTAAACCCTAAATCATGTCCTACTCCTACTCGGACCCAATTCAGAGATCTTTATCAAGACACCCAAACCCCAATAATACCTGAATTCGACTTCTGGAGATCGCGATCGGAGGCGGAGCAGCGCCTGGTTAGATGGTGAGCGAGAGAGAGAGACTGAACGATCGGAGGCGGAGAGTGAGAGTTGGAGTGAGATCGTGAAACTCGAGAGAGTCTGAATGAGAGATTGCGGGCTAGGGTTAGTCTGGTTAGATGGTCAGAGAGAGAGAGAGAGTGTGTGAACGAAAAGGAAAAGGGTTAGTCTGGTTAGATGGTCAGAGAGAGAGTCTGGTTAGATGGTGAGAGAGAGAGAGTCTGGTTAACTTCTGGAGATCGCGATCGGAGGCGGAGCAGCGCCTGGTTAGATGGTGAGCGAGAGAGAGAGACTGAACGATCGGAGGCGGAGAGTGAGAGTTGGAGTGAGATCGTGAAACTCGAGTCTGAATGAGAGATTGCGGGCTAGGGTTAGCTGGTTAGATGGTCAGAGAGAGAGAGAGAGAGAGAGAGAGGGAGGATCTGATTTGTGGCTCTGGGGATTGAAAGCACGGGGCAGGGACAAACCGAAATTTCCTTATGACTGGAAGACAGAAGCGACGTCGTTTGGTAATGACGAAAGTTAAACCATGTACTTTCGATATTGGGCTACAAGGCTTGTTGACAAGTACGACAAATAAGTGTTCAGATTTATCTTTGCACCCAAAAAAACAAAATACTCAAACTCGGCGCATTAATGAGTTTTAAACGACGCCCATTTTTGGGCTACATTACTTTGATCTTTGTAGTTTAAACCAAGTTCTACTTTCTTTGTTTGATTTCAATTGTATTAATTTTGATCATAAAAAAAGAAAAGAAAAGAAAAAAAGGAAGGGAAGAAAAAGAAAAAAAAAAAGGAAAAAAACATAAGGAAAGAAAAAAAGAAGGAAAGAAAAAAATAAGAAAGGAAAAAAAAAGAAAAAATTTAGGATTGATTAAGATTTGAGGTATTTAGGCAATTGGGAAAAAAAAAGTTTGAAATTTCATATAAGATTTTATTTAGTCTTTTAATTTTGGGGTTTTATTTGGTCTTTGGCTTTGGGTTTTGTTTTGTTTTTTTAATTTCTAAACTATATATTTCTATACAAAAAATAATTAAAAATACCCTAAAAAGCATAAGTCTTTAATATCTTATACCTTATCCTAAAAATATAAAATATAAATAATAAAGTAAATGATTATAAAGTCCAAATTTAGACTATCAATCCCTTTTAGATCCACCTTCTTAATTGAACTTTTCAAAAGGTCCACTTAATTTTCTTCCGGTCCGCCTTCTAATTTTTCCGTTGCTCACCGTCAATTTCATTTCTCTACTTCTTTTTCATTCACGCATAAGCATAACCTCATTCGATCTCTTTTTTCTCCATCTTCACTATCACTCTCTCTCTCCTCGATCCATCGCCGTCTAGCCATGGATGGCAATGAGACTCACCTCCTATGCTCGCCTCTTTCTCCTCTTCCTTCCCATGGCCTTCGATGGTCCATCTAACCAGCGACGGCAATAGATCGACACTAAGAAGTCAGCAGCTTGCCAGCCAGTTTTCTGACGCTACACCATCACTTTGCTTCCTGGCGATGGCATTGGCCCTAAAGTCATCTCTGTCGCCAAGAATGTCCTCAACCTCACTGCCTCCATTAAAGGTTCCTTCAATTACAGATTTTTCTTAAGTGTATTTTGATTTTATACTTTGTTTGGTTACTGAGAAACGAAAGCAGAATGGAAAAGGAAAAGTAAAGCCATATTTGGATTTCATTTGTTAAAAGTCACTTACTTTCCCACATTTTCTCACTGATTCTAATAGTGCTTAAAGGTTTCAGAGTTAGTGTCTCACAATAAAATTCCAGTGTGTGTGTGTGTATAATCAAGAATTGTTATCTGGGGACTTGGTATTTTTTATTATTTTTGCTATTTATAGAACCAAATATATTTCTGTAAAATAGGGATTGAGAGTATCAAGAAGTGCCTGTGGGTGGAGCTGCCTTGGATTTGAATGGACTGCTACCAGAAGAGACTCTTTTGACAGCTAAGCAATCCGATGCAGTTCTACTCGAAGTAATTGGGGGGTAGGTTATTGTCTTTTACAATGCCTTTTCTATCTTATTAATTTTGTTTTTTCGGTGTGCCATTTTCATTTGCAAATATGTAATTTACTTGCTTAAGTTGTTGGTTCTTAAGGTACAAATGAGATAAAATTGAAAAGCATTGGAAACCATAAACTGGGTTGCTTAAGCTTTGAGAAGGTCTTAAAGTGTTTGCAAATTTGAGGCCTACAATTGTTTCACCGCAGGTAATATCTATGCTAATAACTTAAGCATTATTAGCTTCAAATCTATCACCTGCAAAATGGAGGTCAATGAGTCATACCCATTACCCACCATCCAATATTTATCAACAAGCATTTATTCATTGGTTATGTCACTGGGGTCCAAATTCATTTATTATTTTAGGCCTGCAATTGTTTTACCGCAGGTAATATTTGTGCTAATCCAAATTACTGGGAATTTGGTTAAATTTGTTTGGCACTGTTTCCTTTTGATGTTGCTAGTTGTTACATTAACTGTGCACCCTAGTACATTAAGATTGTGTTCAGAACATCATATTCCATTATTGTATTAAAAGTTGTTGATTAACAAATTTGATATGTTATATATATGATAATTGAGTGACTAAAAGGTGTACATAATTGTTTTATCTTCTTAAGAACTAAGAAGGCCATTGTTTAGATTGATAATAGGCATGCTGTGAGCTTGTGAGTGTATCCTCCACCATCTTTGAGTTTCAGAAGTCAGAACAGACCCCACACAAAGTGCCTCTTGTGCCATTTTCCAAACCAGCACTATCCAAATAAGATGATGCTCAGAAGTGGCTGCTCCTATAATCATGGGATTGTTGTTATGATAGATTATTGTGGTGGGATTATTGTTCTGATTTAGTAATTGAAATGAAATTGTTATAATGATTCAATAATTGAGATTGTTACTGTGTGACAATAACAATCAAATAGTAGCAATCATGTAACGACCCGTACTCCGTAAGGTAAAAATTTTTAATTTTTAATATGGTTTGGGGCCAAAAGTTGACTTTGGATTTGGATGAGATTGGATGTTTGACTTTGGGTCCATTAGGAAGGCCTCGAGCTTACGAGTTTATAGACATGCGGCATGTCCCGTTTGGAGGGACGGTTTGAAAATTTTGCACGTGTCAAAGGACCCAAAAGTTGACTTTTTGAATTATAGGGCCGTTGGAGTAGACTTTGACATGGTCAAATAAAACTCGACTCCACGAGTTCGTAGACGCGAAGTATGTGTCAAACGGAGTTACGGTTTGTAAGTTATGGACGTGTGAAGGGAGTGGCAAAATGGTAAATAAAGTGACTTAGCCTTAAAAAAATTCCAGAATTTTCTGGAAACAGCCCCTCCTTTATTTTCTCCATTTCTCCCCCTCCTAGCCCGCAGAGGAGTTCTTCCCTTCCCTGCGCGTGATACCTTCCCTCCCGTCCAGCCATTTCCGACCAACACCAGCCACAGACCAAGGTTCTGCCCGCCGTCGCCAGCCCGCCGTCACCAGCCCGCCACGACCCACGACGCCGACCCCAGACGTACTCTGCGCGCGCCGCTGCACGGAGAGAAGCTTCCAGCCGCCGCAACCTCCAGTTTTCCGGCCAGTTTTCTGGCGGTTTTCTTGCCCATTTAGGTGGGTTTCCTCCCTCCCTCTTCTAGCATTTAAATTACCTTAGTTTGGGGCTGTAATTGGGATGGAATTAGACATGAGAAGAAATTGGGATTTAACCCCAAATTTGGAAATTCGGAAATCAGTGGATTGGGGTGCGAAATTGGAGTTGAAATTACCAATTCCCAACCTTAGGACATGTTAATTGGGGTTTAGAACCATGGGCTTTAAGGAATAATGTAAGAAATTGGGAATTGGTGGATGAGAATATGGCTATTTCGGGTGATTGCTCGAAAATTGGGGAATTGATATAAATTAGTGGTATTTTAGCTAATTTCCATTGTTTAGAAATCAAATCTAGAGTGTGGAATGATGGGTTCGAAGGAAAAGGTGGAAATGGTGAAATTGGGGTTGAAAATGGCACTTTGTTTGGGGTTGAGGTTAGTCTGACCCGTTAATCGTGGAATTTAGGAATCATCGTGGATTTTAGACTTATTAAGCGGGCTATTAACTTGGGTGATATAGAAAAGACTTAGATTAGCGAAACCCCAAATTTTAGATATAGACGGACATTTTAAGTAAGGAACTAATAACGTATTTTTTTTCTTATAGGGACGACACCCGCGAGTGAAGGCGACCCAGCCGAGCAACGTGACTAGACTCCTTGACTGTGAGTGGACTTCATTTTATTTAAGTTTCTCAAGTTTTAAACTTAATTCATTTTCGTATGNTTATCTTGTGAGTTGTTTGGACATGAATTTCATTTTTCAATGTTGATTTCGGGATCTCGATCGTTACTAAATGTGTTAGACGGATTAATATTTCTTATCACTTTTATTTATGTTTGAGGTTTTGGGAAAACGACTTTCAAGTAAAGTTTCGGGAACAATTATCGATTTCTCCATAGTTTTAAGAAAGTTTTCAAATGAATTATTTAATTTCATTGCGAATGATTTCGGATGGACGGTTTTGGATTTTAATAAGCACCCACTTAGTACCCGTTCTGGACATTGGAATTATATAGGTCTTTGGGACCCATCACGGCACACACATAGGCTTTGGGCCGTGTGCCGGGATGCTCTGCCCTTTGGGGGCGGCCCTGCGTGCACATACGGCAGGTATGTTGGCCTTGCATGTGTATGACAGACCCTGGCTCTGCACATGTACGGCAGGATATTGGCCCTGTGACACGCCCCGACCCTCGGGCAAGTGCCTAAACTGCTGAAAACTGACCACTGTTTCCTGTGGGCCCTTTTTCTGAAACTGTGAGCCATGAATATCAAATAATTTACTGAAAACAACTGTAATTTCAAAAGCACGTTTATAAAATCAAGCTGTAAATCTTTAACAAATAAAAACAGCTGTAAAAACCAAGTTTCTGAAATACTGCTGTTGGTCCCGCTGCCTCGTCTTCTCTCCACTACCTCCTCAGCTTGCTCAACCTGCAAAACCAACCCTGCACCCAACCACAGGTGCACCGGGTTTACACACAAACCCGGTAAGCTCACTAGAGCTCGTGTGAGTGAAATCTAACTGAAATAACCTCAAAATAAACTCAATTAAAATAATCAATAAAATCATTAAATTCACAATCCTTCTCAAGCCTCAATCACAGTCAACCTCAAATCATAAATCATGATCATTAACCTGGTCACCGATCCTCTAACCAATCCAATTCCACTGCCCCTAAACTGTAATGCCTCAATTATCGTCAATTTATTCCCTAAACTGGAAATCACCTCGATTTACACCACAAGGCCCTGACTTAGAATTCCACTAGATCCTCCAATAAACTCGATTTACACCACAAGGTCCTGACTTAGAATTCTACTAGATCCTCCAATAATCTTAGAATCCTCGATATCCATTCCGAACCAACCTAAACCTCAATTAATCCTTCCACTGTTCTCAATAACCTTTATAACCTACTAAATCCTCAATTAAAAATAACTAATACTCCGAAACCTTTTACTTACCCTTAAATCTCAATGACCTTNACCAAACAACCAAGCACTCAAACCAGCCAAGTAACTAACTAACTAAGAGTTAAAGGATCCTAGGTTCACTTACCGTGACCACGCGAAAAGACTAAACTGTCCTTCGTGTCCTTCGTGGCTCTTTTGCACGGATTCTAAAATCCGGCAGCATAACGGCATCGGGAATACAAATTCCTAAGCCGAGCGTACCTGTTAAGACCAGACAGTCCAAGAAATAAACCAGAATTCACGACAGGTTCACAATCAATCCAACAGTCACGAAAACGGGCGGGAACCACCACGCACGGTGGCTACCCGACCCTCGGAAACCATGCGGAAGGTCCGAGAACTCACCCACAAGCTTGGATGGTTGGCCCGAGGCCAAAAACCAAGGAAACGGTCGCTGGAACCGTCACACGCAGCGAGTCCTACGACGGTCAATGGGCGGTCAACGGCGGTCAATTGGGTCGACGGCCAAAAGTGGCCGGAAAAGGAGGAAATCAGGCCGGAAAGCCGGCGGCACACCCACACTCAATCCGCCGCCCACGGCAGTCCAACGGTGCAATCGAACCCACCAACAAGCTGGGCTCGACGAGAGGAAGAGATCTGGGCGGTCGCTGAGCCTCGTCGTCGCCGGAAACGGCGAGATCGCCGACGGTGACGCCGACTGCACACTCTCGGATTCTCTCCTTCCGGGCTGTTTCACGGGGAGCCGCCACCACCGGAGGGAAGAGGGAGAGCCGGCGAGCACGAAGAGCCGTCGATCAGCCTCAGCCGCCGCCGGACGCGCCCCCACGCGCCGGCGAAAGGCGCGGCTGGGCTGAGTGTCGCGAGAGGGAGAGAATTTTCGGGAGAGAGGAGAGAGAAAAGTCTAAGATTCTTAGGGGTTCTGTGCCATTTTAAAATCCAATTTCTCCAAAATTACAAACTTGCCCCTCTCTTCACTCGTCCGTAACTTTCAAACCGTAGCTCCGTTTAACGCGTGCTATGTGTCTACGAACTCGTGAGGACGAGACCTTTCCAACGAACCCAAAGTCAACGCAAAAAGTCCTCCCAAACAAAAAGTCAACTTTTTGCCCCACTTTAAAGTCAAACTTTAAAATTTGAAAACCTTCAAAACGCTTTGCTTTCCAAATAAAATCCCGAAAATCTTTAAAAAGCTTTTCAAAAGCATTTTGAAAAGTACGGGGTGTTACACTCGGCCTCTATACTGGACCGAGACACTGTGCTTTGCTTGCTAGAACTCCATGATACCAAATTAAAGCCATAAAAAACAAGAAAACCTAAGGTAGAGCTCCTAGCGTCCAAACAGCCTGCCCAATCCGCATCTAAATAGCCCTTGATGGAAAGGACCCCCGGTGTGGGTCGAAACGTAACTCTGGGCTCTAGACTGCCCTTAGGATAACGAAGGACATGTTTGGCAGCAATCAGATGCGTGTGGGTCGGGGCGGCCATGATGTAACACCCCGCACCTTTCAAAAGTGGTTTTGAAAAGCTTTTTAAAAGTTTTCGGGATTTTAATTTGGAAAGTAAAACGTTTTGGACGTTTTTCACATTTTAAAGTTTGACTGTTAAAAAGGGGACAAAAGTTGACTTTTTGTTCGGGACGACTTTTTGCGTTGACTTTGGGTTCGTTGTGAAGGGAGGGGCGAGGTGGTAATTTTGAAAAGTTGGATTTTTAAAAAGGGGGCACAGAACTCCAGAAATCAGCAGTTTCTCTCTCCTTTCTCCCGAGTTTTCTCCCTCTCTCGCGAGCCTCATCTCCAGCCGCGCCTTTCGCCGGCGCTTGGGGGCGCGTCCGGCGGCGGGCCGGCCTGGTGTTTGGCTCGCCGTGCTCGCGCCGCCTCCCACTTCCCTCCGGTGGCGGCTCTTCCTCCCGAAACAGCCCGGAAAGAGAGAATCCGAGAATGCACCGTGGGTGATCGGCGGCAATCTCGCCGTTTCCGGCGACGACGAGGCTCAGTGACCGCCCAGATCTCTTCCCCTCGTCGAGCCCAGCGTGTTGGTGGGTTCGATTGACCCGGGGGACCGTCGTGGACGGCGGATGGAGTGTGGGTGTGCCGCCGGCTTTCCAGCCAGTTTTCGTCAATTTCCGGTGACACGCCCCGACCCTCGGGCACGTGCCTAAACTACTGAAAACTGCCAACTGTTTCCTGTGGGCCCTTTTTCTGAAAATGTGAGCCATGAATATAAAATACTTTATGAAAGCACAACTGAAATTTTACAAAACAATTCACATAAAACCAAGTGTAAAACCTTTTACATGAAAGTCACAGTGAAAAATAACTTTCTGAAAACAGTGCTGGTCCCACTGCTTCGTCTTCTCTCCACTGCCTCCTCAGCTTGCTCACCTGCAAAACCAAACCCTGCACCCAACCACAGGTGCACCGGGTTTACACACAAATACGGTAAGCTCACTAGAGCTCGTGTGAGTGAAATCTAACTGAAGGACCTCAAATTAAACTCAATTAAAACAATCAGATCAGAGAAACAATTTAAGCCTCGAACCACAAATAAACCACAAATCACAATCGAAATCTAATTATCAATCCTCTAGACCAACCAATTCATTATCCCCATCTGTAATTCTTAAAATATCCTCAACTTAACTTCTAAACTGGAAATCACCTCGATTTACACCACAAGGTACTAACTTAGAATCCCATTAGATCCTCAATTAAAACCACTGATACTCTGAAACCTTTTTCTTACCCTTACATCTCAAGAACCTTTGTTACTCAAACCCCGGTAATCGATTCTCGCCTAACCTTTAAATTCCAAGTTTCTCAGTGCCTCACTGTTACCCCTTGAGATTCCCCAGCTTTAAAACATTTTATAAATCTACTGAAAACTTTTTTATAGAAATCCGCGGTTGAAATCCATTTTGCAAACTCTTTTAGAAAACAATAAAGCGGATCAAAGTCCCATTCTATAAAACAAGAACTGAAAACTTTGATAAATCAATAAAACTAGTTAGGTTCCCAAAATATCAATTAAAAACTGAAATCTATAATTGCTCAAGAACAACTGTAAGCCAACAAGATAAATAAAGTCATCGTCTAAGTACCCTGGAAAACTAGCCATACACTCGTACGGAATGTTGCATCGTACGAGCAGGGCGAATCTAACTGGCCATACACCTGCACGGAATTCTGCATCGTATAGGCAGGGCAAAGATAACTAGCCATACACCTGTACGGAATTTTGCATCGTATAGGCAGGGCAAAGATAACT
The DNA here is from genome assembly GCA_003254885.1 of Purshia tridentata. Taxonomy (NCBI): domain Eukaryota; kingdom Viridiplantae; phylum Streptophyta; class Magnoliopsida; order Rosales; family Rosaceae; genus Purshia; species Purshia tridentata. Next base: position 46,797 of record QANT01007738.1, read on the forward strand.
GGCCATACACCTGTACGGAATTCTGCATCGTACAGGCAGGGCAAAGATAACTGGCCATACATGCACGCAGAGCTGCCCCCAAAGGGCGAGGCACCGCAACACACGGCCTAAAGCCTATGTGTGTGTCACGATGGGTCCCAAAGACCTTACTGAACTTATCCGTAGCTGGGTACTTATACGGCAATTTAAATCCACTTTCAAGTTCTTCAAACCACAACTAATAAAATCCTTTCTTAAAAGCCAAAGTTTCCAAAAACTGACAAATAAGATCAAATCTTTATCTTTAACCAAGAATAACTGAGTTCTTAAAATCAGTTTCTCAAAACCGAAATCCACACTAAATCACTTTGAAAAACAATAATCTTAAAACCCCCGGGAATCCCAATCCTAACCAAAGTCTCCACTTGGACTCACCGGTCCTCAACAAACCACTAAATCCTTGCTTAAATTCCATTCCTAATTCCGTACCCCTCTTAACTAGTACTAGCAACCAAACAACCAAGCATTCAAAACAGCCAAGTAACAAACTAACTGAGAGTTAAAGGATCCTAGATTCACTCACCGTGACCACGCGAAAAGACTAAACTACCCTTCGTGTTCTCCGTGGCTCCAATGCACGGATTCTAAAATCCGGCAGCATAACGGCATTGGGAATACAAATTCCCAAGCCGAGCGTACCTGCTAAGACCAGACAGTCCAAGAAATAAACCAGAATTCACAACAAGTTCACAATCAAGCCAACAATCACGAAAATGGGCGGAAACCACCACGCACGGTGGCTACCCGACCCTCGGAAACCACGCGGAAGGTCCAAGAACTCACCCACAAGCTCGGGTGGATGGCCCGAGGCCAAAAACCAAGGAACGGTCGCTGGAACCGTCACACGCGGCGAAACCCACAGCGGTCAACGGGTAGTCAACGGCGGTCAACTGTCAAAAAAGAAAGTCGTGTTTAGCCAAAACAAATTACACAGGCACGTAGAGGAGATCGAGGGGATCAAAACTTGAACCTGGGTCGACGGCCAAAAGTGGCCGGAAACTGACGAAAACTGGCCGGAAAGCCGGCGGCACACCCACACTCAATCCGCCGTCCACGGCGGTCCCACGGGTCAATCAAACCCACCAACACGCTGGGCTCGACGAGGGGAAGAGATCTGGGCGGTCACTGAGCCTCGTCGTCGCCGGAAAAGGCTAGATCGCCACCGACGCCGACTGTGCACGATTTGAATCTCCACTTTCCGAGCTATTTCACGGCGAGCCGCCACCACCGGAAGGAAGAGGGGGAGCAGGCAAGCACGGCGAGCCGTCGATCAGCCTCAGCCGCCACCGGACGTGCTCCCACGCGCCGGCGAAAGTCGCGGCTGGAGGGAACATTCGCAAGGAGAGAGAAAAAACTATCGGGATAGAGGAGAGAGAAATCTGGGGTATTACTGGGTTTCTGTGCCTTTTTAAAATCACCTTTTTCAAAATTACCAATGTGTCCTTCTCTTCACACGTCCGTAACTTTCAAACCGTAGCCCTGTTTGACGCGTGCTACGTGTCTACGAACTCGTGAGGACGAGACCTTTCCAACGAACCCAAGGTCAATGCAAAAAGACCTCCCGAACAAAAAGTCAACTTTTACCCCCTTTTAAAAGTCAAACTTTAAAATTTGAAAAACATCCAAAACGTTTTACGTTCCAAATAAAATCCCGAAAATCTTTAAAAATCTTTTCAAAACCACTTTGAAAAATGCGGGGTGTTACATCCGTCCACTTTTGGCCGTCGACCCAGTTGACCGCCCGTTGACCGTCGGGGGACTCGCTGCGTGTGACGGTTCCAGCGACCGTTCCTTGGTTTTCGGCGTCGGGCCAACCACCCGAGCTCGTGGGTGAGTTTGGGTACGGTCGGCACGGGAATTTGTATTCCCGATGCCGTTATGCTGCCGGATTTTAGAATCAGTGCATTGGAGCCACGAAGGACACGGAGGGCAGTTTAGTCTTCTCGCGTGGTCACAGTGAGTGAACCTAGGAATCCTTTAACTCTCAGTTAGTTAGTTACTTGGCTGTTTTGAATGCTTGGTTTTTTGGTTGCTGGTACTAGTTAAGATGGGTACGGAATTAGGAATGGAATTTAAGTAAAGATCAGTCATTGTGTTGAGGGTTTGTGAATTCCAGTTGGAGACTTTCGGTTAGGATTGGGATTCCCAGGATTTTAAGATTATTGCTTTTCAAGGTGATTTAATATGGATTTCGATTTTGGGAAACTGATTTTTAAAACTCAGTTTATTCTTGGTTAAAGATAAAGATTTGATCTTATTTGTCGGTTTTTGGAAACTTTGGTTCTTTAAGAAAGGATTTTATTAGTTGTGGTTTAAAGAACTTAAAAGTGGATTTAAATTGCCGTATAAGTACCCAGCTACAGATAAGTTCAGTAAGGTCTTTGGGACCCATCGTGACACACACATAGGCTTTGGGCCGTGTGTTGCGGTGCCTCGCCCTTTGGGGGCAGCTCTGCGTGCACGTATGACAGTTATTTTTGCCCTGCCTGTACGATGCAGAATTCCGTACAGGTGTATGGCCAGTTAGCTTTGCCCTGCCTGTACAATGCAGAATTCCGTACAGGTGTATGGCCAGTTAGATTGGCCCTGCCTGTACGATGCAGAATTCCGTGCAGGTGTATGGCCAGTTAGATTCGCCCTGCTCGTACGATGCAGCATTCCGTACGAGTGTATGGCCAGTTTTCCAGGGTACTTAGACGATGGTTTTATTTATATTGTTAGCTTACAGTTGTTATTGAGAATTTTAGATTTCACTTCTTAATTGCTATTTTAAGAACTTGACCAGTTTTATTGATTTATCGGAGTTTTCAGTTCTTGTTTTATAAATTGGGACTTTGATCAGCTTTATTATTTTCTAAAAGAGTTTGCAAAATGGATTTCAAACGCGGGTTTCTACAAAGAGTTGTCAGTGGATTTATAAAATGTTTTAAAACTAGGGGAATCTCAAGGGGTGACAGTGAAGTATTGGGAAACTTGGAATATGAAGGTTAGGCGAGAATTGATTACCGGGGTTTGAGTAACAAAGGTTCTTTGAGATTTAAGGGTAAGAAAAAGGTTTCAGAGTATCAGTGGTTTTAATTGAGGATTTAGTGGGTTCTAAAGGTTATTTGAGGATAGTGGAAGGATTAATTGAGATTTAAATTGGTTCTGAATGGATATCTAGGATTCTAAGATTATTGGAGAATCTAGTGGGATTCTAAGTCAGGACGTTGTGATGTAAATTAAGGTGATTTTCAGTTTAGGGAATCAATTGTGAGGAATTACAGTTTGGGACAGTGGATTTGATCGGTTTAGAGGATTGGGTGATCAGGTTAAGGTTCATGTTTGCGATTGTGATTCGAGGCCTAAGTTGGTTCTCTGATCTGATTATTTTAATTGAGTTTATTTTGAAGTTTTCAGTTAGATTTCACTCACACGAGCTCTAGTGAGCTTACCGGGTCTGTGTGTAAACCCGGTGCACCTATGGTTGGTGCAGGGTTCAGTTTTGCAGGTTAAGCAAGGGGAGGAGGCAGTGAAGAGAAGACGAGGCAGTGGGACCAGCAATGTTTCAGAAAACTTATTTTACAGTTTTAATTTCGTGTAAAAGATTTTACACTTGGTTTTATATGAATTGTTTAGTAAAATTTCAGTTGTGCTTTTATAAATTATTTTATATTCATGGCTCACAGTTTCAGAAAAAGGGCCCACAGGGAACAGTTATCAGTTTTCAGCAGTTTAGGCACGTGCCCGAGGGTCGAGGCGTGTCACATGAATTGGGCAACATGACTAATGACAAAGGCTATATCTGATCGAGTAAGAGTCAAATATTGTAGAGAACCAACCAAGTGGAGAAATTCATTGGGGTCAGCAAGGGGCGTACTATCTTGATTAGGCTTTAGCAGCCACATGTGTGGCACATGGCTTGCACTTGACCATATTGCAACGGCGAAGAAGATCCAATACATATTTTGTCTGAGATAAATGAAGGCCGATAGTGGACTATTGCACCTCCACAACCAAAAAATAATGAACTGTCCGAGGTCCTTGATATTAAACTCCTGACCAACAAGCTCAATGGAAGAAACAATGAGAGTAGATGAGCTATCTCCAAGAACAATGCCATCCACATATAATAAAAGTGCTAAAAACCGAGGGCCATGTTTGTGGAAAAAGAGAGAGGTATCGGCCTTGCATTGCAGGAACCCATGCCACAGAATAAAGGAGCTAAAACAGGTAAACCATGCCCGGGGGGCTTGTTTGAGCCCATAGATGGCCTTGTGCAACTTATAGACATAATTAAAGCGGGTAGGATCAATAAATCTCGGAGGTTGGGCCATATAGACCTCTTCACTTAGAAACCCATGGAGGAAGGCATTCTTGGCATCAAGCTGATGAATGGACCACCCATTTGTAACGGCCAAGCTAAGTACTGTACGAACAATGGTTGACTTTGCTACAGGACTCAAGGTCTCGTCGTAGTCCAAACCATGTTGCTGATGAAACCCTTTGGCCACAAGCCGAGCCTCGTACCGTTCTATAGACCCATCAGAATTCTTTTTAATTTTAAAGACCCACTTGCAGTCAACAGGGTTGTGATGTGGCGGTGGAGGAACAAGAGACCAAGTCTGATTCTTTAGGAGAGCATTAAATTCTTCAGACATAGCTACATGCCAAGTTGAGGATTTGGAAGCCTAGGAAAAATAGGTGGGCTCAACATCAGTGGAGGCAAGGGATGCGCTCAATGTCAGTGGAGGCAACAGATGCTATCAACGCCATAGAGATAGGGTACCGAATTGTGCCATTAGTCAATTGTTTTGGTTTTACTATGCCAACTTTGAGCCGAGTCTACATGGGATGCCACGAGACCACAGGTGGTCGATCAACACAGGCTGAAGAAGACCTAGAGGAAGAGCACTAGGAGAGGGCGGTGGTGATGGCAGCAATGAAGGTGGTGGAGACAGTGGTGTCAGAGGTGGACCAGGTGGAGGAGACACAATGGAAGGCACGGGCGTCATGGAGTCCAATTCCAACTCCACCAGTGAAGTACCTATAGAAGAAGAAGTCGGCTTGGCAAAAGGAAAGTAAACCTTATCAAACACAACATGGCGCGAAATATATAAGCGATTAGTCCTGGGATCCAAACAACGATACTGCTTATGCTACAAGCTATACCTAAGAAAAACACATTCAACGAAACAAGGTAATAATTTATTGGCAACGTAAGGACCCAAAAAGGGATAACAAGCGCAACCAAACACACGCAAGTGAGAGTAGGAGGGAGACCAACCATATAGTTTGGCAAATGGAGAAAACCAACCTAAGACAATGGAGGAAAGCAAATTGATGAGGGACACAGCAGTATGTGTCGCCTTTACCCAAAAATACAAGGGGGCATATGCCGCATGGACGAGAGTACGACTGATATTGGCAATGTGACGATGTTTCTACTCAGCAAGCCCATTTTCTGGGGCGTGTGAGGACAAGAAAATCATTGAATAATGCCCATATCAGCGCAAAACTTGGAGAAAAGAGTGCTAGTATATTCACCTCCACCATCACACTGAAAATATTTATTAGACTTTTGAAAAAGATTTTGAACCATAGCACGAAAATCACGGAAAATATAGAAAACTTCCGATTTCTGACGCATTGAAAAATCCAAGTGAAATGACTAAATTCATCTGTGAATAAAACATAGTAACGAAAACCAGAAACACTGGAAGTAGAAGACATCCAAACATCAGAATGCAAAAGATAGAACAAAAATAATGCTCCAATTTTATTAGAAATAAATGGCAACCTATAGGATTTCCCAAGAGCACAATGTTTAGAAAACTGCCTATTGAATAAAGATTTAGAACCTAAATATAATTGAGAGCCTAAATGAGACATGACATCAGTCGACCGATTACCTAGACGATGATGCCATAACTTGGAGGAAGATGCAACTAAAGCCCTTGGAACGAACATAGGAATAGGATAAAGCCCATCCTTACAGGGGCCTTAGAAAAGGCAATAACCAAAAGCAAGATCAGAAATAGAAAAACCTAAAGGCTCAAAGCAAAAAAGGGACAGAATTATCACAAGTAAACTTAGCAACAGACAATAAATTTTTATGGAGCTGATGAACATGAAATACGTCATTAAGATGGAAGGAAGAGGAACCAATGGAAAGAGGCATGTTACCAGTATGGGAAACAGGAAAAGATTTCCCATTCCTAATGACTACACCCGAATTACCATGAAAAGAGGAGGGGCCTTGCAGCATACCACCGTGGCTAGTCATGTGATGAGTAGCCCCAGTGTCAAAGTACCAGGTTGGATCATAAAAGGAAGGCACTATCATGGGAGGCGATGAAGGAGCAGGGAAGCATGCATGCCAGTAAAAGCAGAACCTGAATTAGCTAGAGTTGGGTGTTGAGGATAGATCGCGGCAATGTGACCCGGGCAACCACAACAATAGCAGGTGATGGAGGCCAGAGTACAACCCAAAAGTCTAGTGGCGAAGATGGGGCAGGAGAAAACCCAGAGAAAGAAGACTGCGTATAGCAGACCATGGCTGAAAGTGAGAGGCACCACCACAACACCCTCCACCACGATTGTAGCCCCGTCCACGGCCATGTCCACAATCACGAGAATGAGGAGAGAAACCGCTAAACGGTTGTCCACTAGACGGATAGCCATTAAAACCACCAGAAGAAGTGGAGCATGCCTGAGCCGCAGTAAAAGCTTGCGGGGAAGAGTGACCCAGAAGATGCGAATTTTGGGCTTGATAGGTTAATAAGCGAGCCCGAAGATCAGAGAATTTGGGTAAGGAAGGAGAGTTCAAGATTGCCATGACACCATAGAAAAATCCACACCAAGACCATGAAGAACAGCCATCATGAGATCATCATTGGAGACCGGCTTATCAATAGCTGAGAGTGCATCAGAAAAAGACTTTGCATGCTGAATGAATTCAGAAACAGACTTGGAAGCCTTGGTCATACCAAAAAGTTCAAAGGGAAACATTTGTAGCATTGGCAATAGAGGTCTGAGAGAAGTGTTTAGGTAAGCAAGCCCAGATTTTCGCTGCAGAAGCCTTGCCGACTACCATAGAAAGAATAGACTCAATAAGAGTAGCAGTGATGTAGCTAACTACAAGTTGGTCCTTTTGAAACCAAGATAAGAAGGCCGGGTTAGGTTGAGAGGGTTGGTCACCAATAGGATTAAGAAGAGGAGTTGGAGCAGAGGTAGATGACACGCCCCGACCCTTGTGCACGTGAAAAACTGCCGAAACTGAAAACTGGAACTGTTTCCTGAAACTGTGGGTCCTTTTTCTGAAACTGTGAGCCATGAATATAAAATAATTTACTGAGACAACTGTAAATTACAAAAACATGTTTATAAAAACAAGCCATAAAACCTTTTACATGAAAATCAAATTGTAAAACAAAGTTCTGAAGAGCTGCTGGTCTCACTTCCTCGTCTTCTCTCCATTGTCTCCTCAGCCTGCTTAACCTGCAAAACCAAACCCTGCACCCAACCACAGGTGCACCGAGTTTACACACAAACCCGGTAAGCTCACTAGAGCTCGTATGAGTGAAATCTACTGTAAACCTCAAATTAACTCAATTAAAATAATCAAATCATAGAGCCAACTTAAGCCTCAAATCATACTAAATCCACAAGATCAGAAATCACAATCCTCAACCTGATCACCAAATCCTTTAGACAAATCAAATCTACTAAAGCCCATAATACTCAAATATCCTCAAATAACAGAATTAAACCGTAGCACCAAAGATAAAGAATTCCTAACTTCACAGCCTCTAAACCTCAACTGAATCTTCCATTATTCTCAAATAGATTCCTTAAGTTACACCTCAAGCTCAAACTTAGAAATCAACTAACTTTCCCAATAACTTAGAATCAAACCCTCACTTAAACCCTTGATCTCAAATAACCTCTATTACTCAAACCACGGTAACCGATTCTCGCCTAATCCTTTAAATTCAACAATTCTCAACACCTCATTGTCACTCTTGGAGATTCCCCAGCTTTAAAGCATTTCATAAAATTCACGAAAGAGAAAAAAAATTACCGATTTCAAATCCGCTTTAAAAACTCTTAGAAATCAATAAATCTGATCAAAATCTCAAATTATAAAACAAGAACTGAAATTTTATAATAAAAAACAAACTGTAAACTGACAAGATAAGTAAAACCGTCACCCAATCCACATCTAGCTAACCTGCCGTACATGCGCAGGGCCCATAACCTGCCATACGCATGCAGGGCCAATAGCCTGCCGTACATGCGCAGGGCTCACATCCAGCCATACGCATGCAGGGCCAATAATCCTGCCGTACATGTGCAGAGCCGGAGTCTGTCATACACATGCAGGGCCAACAAACTGCCGTACGTGCACGCAGGTCCACCCCCAAAGGGTAAGGCATCCCGACACATGGCCCAAAGCCTATGTGTGTGCCGTGATGGGTCCCAAAGACCTTATGCAATTAAAGAAGCTGAACGAGTACCAACTGGGTGCTTTGAAAACGGTACCAATCCGAAAAGGATATTTCCATTTCAAATCATCGAAAACCAGGTTCAAAACCTTGATATGACGAGAAAATAAATCAAAACTCAAACTTAAAATTAATCCTTTGTTAAAGAACCAAACGTTACCAAAACTAATAAGTAAGATCAAATCTTAAACTTTATCCAAGAATAAACTGAATTCTCAAATCAGTTCCCAAAACCAAAATCCACACTAAATCACCTTAAAAAGCAATAAACTTAAACCCCGGGAATCCCAATCCTAATCAAAAGTCTCCACCTGGACTCACCAATCCTCAACGATAACAACTGATTCTTACTTAAAATCCAACTAATCCTCGATTTCCCAAAATAACCTTTAAACTGTTGGGATTTCCAATCCTAATTCCGTACCCCTCTTAACTAGTAACCAGCAACCAATCAAACAAGCACTCAAAGCAACCAAGTAACTAACTAAACTGAGAATTAAATGATCTTAGGTTCACTCACCGTGACCACGCGAAAAGACTAAACTGCCCTTCGTGGCTTCTTTGCTCGGATTCTAAAATCCGGCAGCATAACGGCATCGGGAATATAAATTCCCTTGCCAAGCGTACCTGTTAAGACCAGACAGCCAACAAAGTTCACAACCAACAAGCAACAAATCACAGAAATGGGCGGGAACCACCACGCACGGTGGCTGCCCGACCCCCGGAAAACACTCGGAAGGTTCAAAGAACTCACCCACAGGCTCGGGTGGTTGGCCTGAGGTCAAAAACACATAAACTGGGTCGCTGGAACCACCACACGCGGCGGGACCCATGGTGGTCAAAGGGTGGTCAACCTGCCAAAAGTCAAACTCTCTAACGTAAAAAACGGACGACACAGTCAGGTAGAGAAGGTTGAGAGGATCAATTCTCAAACCTGAGTCGAAGCTCAAAAGTGGCCGGAAAAGGAGGAATACTGGCCGGAAAGCAGCCGGCCTCCCTAGCTTCGATCCGCCACCCACGGCGGTCCAACGGTTCAATCGAACCCACCAACACGCTGGGCTCAACGAGAGGAAGAGATCTGGGCAGGTGGGAGGTCGCGTCGTCGCTGGAATCGCCACGATCGCCGCCGTGACGCCAACTGTGAGCAACCTGGAGCTCGAGTTCTGGGCGGTTTCACGGGAAGCCGCCACCACCGGAAGGAAGAGGGAGGAGGCGCGAGCACGGGAAGCCAAGAACCAGGCCAGCGTGAGAGGGAGAGAACCTTCAGGAGAGAGGAGAGAGAAAATGCTGAAAGATTTCTGGGGTTTTGTGCCTTTTTAAAAGCCACTTTTCCAAAATTACAAACTTGCCCCTCTCTTCACACATCCGTAACTTCCAAACCGTAACTCCGTTTGACGCGTGCTACGTGTCTACGAACTCATGAGAACGAGACCTTTCCAACGAACCCAAGGTCAATGCGAAAACCTTGCCCGAACAAAAAGTCAACTTTTTGCCCAACTTTAAAATCAACTTAAAATTTGAAAAAGGTCTCAAAACGTTTTACTTTTCCAAACAAAATCCTGAAAAATCTTTAAAAGCTTTTCAAAATCACTTTGAAAGGTACGGGGTGTTACAGTAGAACCATCAACAAAGTTAAAAAGACCATGCCCTATAAGAAAAGGGTGCTTTTGGCTATCCCAAAGAAGAAAATTGGCCTCAGCGAGCTTCAGAAACTAAGCCGTGTTTGGGCCAGATAGAGAACCAGCAGAGAAAGAAGAAGATGCTACAGCGGTAGCCATGAAGAGGGAGGAGAGAAAAATCACACAACAAAACCCTAGGAGAGAGAGGCGTGGCCCAAGAAAACAATACCCTAAAAGAAAAACAAGCTCGTGAAAGCCTCTGATACCATGTAGAATTATAGAATTGTGCAAACTGTATGCTTAGATTTATGAGGGTTAAACCCTTTGTATTTATACACACCCTATAGCCGACTATACGCAAAGAGTAAACACCAAGTAAATACAAAACCCAAACCACCTAGGAAACACATTAGCACTAGGATACCTTACCAACACATTGATCTTTGACAAATTTTACCTATGTGAGTGTAAGAGTGGGACCACGTACTCTCTATGAAAATTTGGCTTATTCTCAAATGTGCTCATGAAAATCGGGATCAACACATTGTGACTGGACCGACGCCAAATTCAACCTTGGAACCTAGAATGATCTTGTAGGAATTCAATACTAAGGAAAATTCTATCAAAAATTTGGTAGAACTTTCCCTGAAAATTTGACTAACCCATTAATAAAAACCTATGGAAAACACTTCTTATAAACAACAGCTTCCCAACCACAATAAAAGAGTCTCCGACCTGTACAAATACAATATTCATCCTTTTAAGGTTCTAAGTAAAGTTATCAAAGCCAATTACATGATTGTCAAATGGAAATGGAATTACAAGAGTTAAGAGATATGCTACAAGTCCTAAAAAAAGTGGAAAACTTGCCTTGACATTTTATGGCTCAATTGTTCCACCACTAGTACCTGGAGGGAAATTTAAAACGACAAAAGAAAGAGGAACTAGTGAAGTAACTCAATAACAAGACCGACCCCAAATTTCACCATGGAACCCAGAGTGATCTTGCAGGAATCCAATGTCAAGGAAAATCCTACCGAAAATTCGGTAGAACCTCCTCTGAAATTGGACTAATCTATTTATAAAGAACATGTGAAAAACACTTCTAAGTAATCAAAAATCTCCCAACCACAACAAAAGGGGATCTCTGAACGAAAGAAGTTCAAATCCAACTGCTTAAGCGTTCAACTAAGTTATTAGAGCCAACTACAGGATTAACAAAAGAAAAGGAAATGCAATAGTTAACTAGTCCTACAAGGTCACAAAAGTAAGAA